>DWEM01000241.1:0-21869 GCA_018245935.1 Agara belti belti
CATAATGTGTAGTCTAATAAATACCTCTGAAATCCCCGTTATCTTAAGGTTATCTCGGACAAACAGGCAGACAGACACAATCGAAAAATGGTAATTTGGGTACCGTTTACGAATTTAACTTAGAAAACGCATTAATATCCCAAATCGTAGATCCTTTAATTTTATGTATTATATAATAAAATTAAAGAACACCATAAATAGGTAAACCCATATATACATCATAAAATATACTTAATACTACTTATACATATATTATTTACCTATCTTTTTTGAAAATTTTGAATGTTTTTGCAATTTTTTACAATTTTGTTTTACAATATATTAACAACATATCATAACACATAGAAAGACTGCTCTTAAGCGGCAATAACGTGTAAGAGTGTTACAAAAGCATATATTTCGACACTTTTCGTGTTTAGTATATTAGTCTATTGCTATATTGTATAACGCTAATATGCTGATGGTTTATTTAAAGATGACAGTTTGAACGGTAATAAGCACAGTCAGTCGTGGTATAGCTGATCTTTCAATGTAAGATTTCAAACCATTGCTCGGTCATAGTTAATAGTCGTAGTTACCTAATAGAGGTTAGATTACGTTCCTTACAACATATTTTTGTTTAAAGAAAAAATAGTTACAGCAAAGATGTATCCAGTGTAACAAATTTCACGATCCGAATTACTATGTTTTGAAAGAAATTAGAAAATAGGTTATTTGTTGCGTGACAAAAACGTGACAAACAAAATATATTGATCTACTAACTGTCGTTTATTATCAACAATAATTCAGATTTCCGCAATTGTTCTTGTAATCATAGACAAATTGTTCATGACGTGCGTGAATGAACAAATCGTAATCATGCAACATTATGTCAACCATAGAGTTGCTCAAGTTCGCCGCATAATCGATGATAACAGTAAAAAATATATATAAGGAGGCAATGGTTAATGAAAATATTATTATAGGACACACAATCAAAATGTATTTTTTCATATTTCTCTGTTTATCCGCTCTAGTGATTAAAGTAAGTTTGGTGTATATTTTTTTTATTTTTGACTCGCTTTAAGTTGAGGTTAGCGCTATAGACTACAGTTGCATTTTTGCAATTGCAATTTTTGGAATTTTTGGAATTTTTGCAATTTTTTCCATTTTTACCATCCACACTTTGTCTTTGTCTTTGCCAATTGATTCAGATTGACGGCACTTTTCGTTCCTATTCCTGCCAAAAAATATAAATTTCTCTACACTCCACGTACAAGACTGTTCAAGACATACTAATGTTACTCTGACTGATTAGATTTGATGGTAGAAACAGCTAAACTGTTACTTTGTCTGTACTAGTAAAGGGAACTAATATAGTGTAAAGGGAACCAATAACAACATCTTTATTTTTACTAATGGTTTAATTGTTTTAGGATGCTTTCGCTTTACCTCCAGCCAGTCTCCCAGCTACGTTCACGCAAACAGGATTCATACCTGCCGATTCAGTAGCTGGCAGTATTTTGGCAAGCAATCTGCCTCCGACCCTGCCGAACGCAGTCTCGAACGCCATCCAAGTGACGCCAATCATCACGGATATCGTCCCGTCGCTGCAGTACGGGGATATAACTTTGGGTGGTGAGTTGCCTATAACTGGCACCATCAAAGTGCGCGGCTGCTTCCCGGTGTACGGCACGGTGCGTGTTGACGGACAAGTCCCGTCTGTCGGCAGCGCCGTGGTGCCGGAAGCGCTAGGCAGTCAGGTGATAGACATCGCGTGCAAATGTGCGCAACAGTTCTTTAGTTAGCGCGTGGTTTTATTCGATATTTTAAACTTGTTATGAAATATAATTATTAATAGTGTAATAAACTTTTTTTTTACAAAACAACAAAGTCTTCTCTTATTTATTTACATACTGAATACCTATCTCTACCTCTATTTGATATGCAATTGGTAAATTAAGGTATTTTCTAATAATTCGAACGTATGCAACAAATAATTTAGTGTTCCCATTATACGAGTATTTGGCATGTTACATAAATGTCACGACATGTAACACGCTCCCAATTTGGATATAACATTGTTGTATAGTACAACTGTTGTAGTTTATAACTCATGAACGATAATACGATCGCATCAAAAATATAAATGTGAAAGAAAGACGAGTTCATTAACAAAACATATTACTAAATATGCAACTACATCTTTTCACCCCAAATCTCCCAAAGGCATTTTTTAATACCGATGTACTGTATAATTCAAACTTCCAATAGCCTGAGCCGAGTAGTTTTCTAGGGTAATGGTGAGCGTGAAGTCTGCTTTGTTAACTTATGTTGAGTACCAGCGAGGTTCCATCTGCGTCTTCGAGGACCTCTACAGTAACCGAGCTTACGACAAAGACCACAACCAAACATTTTGGACAGTTCACAGAAAAAACTAGAGTCATGAAACATACCCGAGCAACGGTGAAATTACGATCGTTATCATGAAAATAATTTATTGAAATTCAATCGATCCAATTTCGCGATATTATCAAGCTAACTACTATTAAAGCCATTAAAATAGTAGATATTTATCATTAGCTTTTGCTCGCGACTTCGTCCCGCCCTCGCCCCCGTAATTCCCTTTGGAGGTAGAATTTTGTAAAATGTGTGTTTAGTTCACCTCGACGTATCACTACATATATTATTATACACATAAACCTTCTTGAATCACTCTATCTATTAAAAACAAACCGCACCTAAATCCGTTGCGTAGTTTTAAAGATCTTAACATACATAGGGACAGACAGCGGAAAGCGACTTTGTTTTATACATACTATGTAGTGGTAGCGATGATTTAGGTAAATATAGGTGTACAATTTAATGTATAGCCAGTGTCCTTCAATGGATATTTAAAGGACTCAATCATGTTCAATCTATCAGTGTTTATATGTTTAAATGATGTTTGTTGTGATATTAGTAATGCTAGGTTACAATGCGGTTTTACTTCGATGATAGGATCTGTACATTGTAGGTAATGACCGCAATGTAAAATAAATTGTTGCTCGTGTACTTTATGTTTCATGACAAACGTAATCTGATCATAGTGTGAGCTACATATTACTAATATTGCGGCTAGTCCAAGTAAAGTTTTCTAGTGATCGTACGACATGTCCGACCAGAATAACATCGTGCAAACTGAAAATACAGTTATAAATATAAAAATATACATGACAGTACGATTACTTGCGGGACATTATTGTGAATTATGCGTATCGGATAAAGCGCGTTTGGTGCTGAGATGGCTCTACATATTCTATCCGCTGATACTCACGCTTATATGCGTTCTATCTCATGATAACAGCAAAACGATAAATGCAGTTTGTTTAACAGCGGGTTATGTTATAACGTGGGTCCTATCACTGTACACAAAAAACTCGTACTTGGTGGACTATTATCGCAGCATAACTGTTATTGACCAATCTCAATATGCCACAACACTATTCGAGAGGTTACAAAAGATTTTTAAGTTATATTTTCTGCAGTTAGCCGTGTTTTATAGCTTAGCGGTATTATTGAATATATTTCAAAATGGCGGATTTTCTTTATCGGTGGTTACTCAAGCGCTAAAAGCGTACTGCTTTAAAATGTTTTTGGAAGTGAGCCAATTTTCTATATTAATGGTATTCGGATTATTGTACTGCCGGGTCAAAATTTTTTGTAGTTTACTGCGCAAATACGGTTTTAAATCGACTAACGCAAATAAGATTCGTTTATATATCTCTATGTATAAATCAATCCGTGATGGTCTGAAAATAACGGATCTACCAATAAAAATTCAGGTACCTACTGTTTTTTTTTTCTTTTCATTTTATGCTTTATAATTTTCGCCTTACCTACTGTTTTTGTCCTTACTTATTGCAACACTGGTTGCCACTAAATACATAAAGGAAGACGCTTTATGATAAGAACACGTTCAAAAAATATTATTAGTAGTTAATTCAATATTATTTGGTGTAGGTACTTGTAATGAAACTTTTTTTTTCAGATAACATCAAATATCATTAGTCATTTTATACAAATGTTATATTTCACATACGCTCTCATCGTGGGATCAACGGTAATATCCAGTTAATTTTTGAGAAATTCGCTATAACAAACAAATGTGATCATCACACAAATGCTTGTCGTGGGTCCTCTCATTATGAGAGCAGACCCGGTCCAATAGTGTACGTGAGTGGATCAATAAGGTCAGAAAAAAATTACTATGATCACAAAATTTACAGACTTTGGGCGAAAGCAAGTTCAAAATAGCCATTTATGTAGGTCACCTTGTGCGAATATTGACAACATTATTTTGTCCACATTTGGTTATGGAATTAGTTGGAAACGAATTGGAGAGATCAAAACTGTTTCTTGCAAACCAAATAGTAGAATGTGCTGGTAAGTACTTATAATAGAAGGGCACTTTTTTATTTCAAAAAGGCATGCAAACAGGCATGCAAAAAGGCATGCAAGTGGTCACGGTCGCCTCTAGACACTTGTAACATCAGAGGAGCTACCAGGGCGTTGACTGCCTTGAAGGAATCCTTTCACGCTGCGTTTGAAGAAGTACATGCCACAGATGGCACTTGCGCGTTATAAAGCTACGCTTGAATCGTGGCAGGTATCCAGTCGATACGGATCCACTGTTCGATGCAAAATATCTATGGATTACAGAGCATATTTAAAGCTACATGTAAACGATGTCGGACTACAGGTCGTTTTTAGTTGTTCCAGTGAATACTTTCTATTCACTTTCTTTGAATTTTTCATCTTACTTTCAGATGAAGGTCTGCGCGCTCAGCTGCGGGAGTTACTGCAGTATATAAGGAGGCAGCCGATAGCGTACAGCGTGTTCCGTGTTACAATCAACATGCAATTGTTCGTCAGCTTTCTGTCTCTCATCATTGAATACCTCGTGTGCCTCTTGCAGTTTACGCACGCGCTGGAATAATTACTTTACCAGCTGTTCATCGAATTGCACTGTGTTATACGACATTACAATGGTTTTGCTAGAAATATAGCAAAATAAATTCACACAAGGGTGCACAAATCTGTTGAAATACATTTTTTGTTAAGCTTGGAGTTGTATTTTTTTTATGTTAAATTTTTTATCTCCACAGACTTGGCGTCCGTGCCTTTTTTAATACGTAATGGTTTTAGCAATTTGCAGCTTTTTTGTCCTTTTTTTTCTCCTGTCTCCACTCATCCTTGTTTGCCAATTAGATAATTTGGAGTTGTGTTTAAGACAGAAACCTATACCTACTATATATAAAAATCAGGTAAAGAAATAAATTGGAGAATACATATGCTACTTATAAAATACATACATTATAATATGGCAAACAGTCGACACAGAATAGAGCAGCGACTTAGCACCGCTCGACTTGTATGAGAAACACTCAAAGTATTGATTGGGAGCATAGCATTATAATACCTACCAAGGAACGGTCTGTCGGTTTCGTTTCGTTAAAGTTACGTGCATTATAATTGGTAAATTCAAATAAAGTGTGAATAACATTACATATTGCCCTAATTTCACGATGCCCTGTGTACGCCCTTATAATGTGAACTAAGAATGGAAACTAAGGTCCTGATTATATGTATGTATATTCTTCAAATTGGTGCAGCCGTTTCGGAAATTATAATACACTACGCATACACACAAATTCAACAAATTCGCATTCCCTCTTAGTAATAGTAGTATAATTATGTAGATTGTTATATCATGTTCACTATTATATCAGTTAACAATATTTGTAACAGCCCGCTGCCAAATTCAAAAGAAAACATCTTTTAACACTTTCGTAATATCATCACCATACATATTGTTTTGTTATTGTCTTTTTGTAGTAACTTACTTCGCTATTTCTATACTTATATCATATACAGCCTTAGTCGTGGTTAACCACAGCGAGGCGCATTCAGGTTCTCGGCTGGTTTTGAGGTCACTATAATTTGTATCAATAACAAAAGTGTATAATCTTTTAGGTTTACAATAAAGTGTACATAGAAAAAACTAAAACCACTTTGTAAAATGGACTGAAAACATTTAAAAAAAAATGTACAATTAAATGATTTGGCAACCGTATTGTTAGTCTTTATCATCATCAGTTTTTTAATGGTTCCGCTGTTGGCCACGGATCTTCTTTCAGAATGAAAAAGATTAATACCTATGTACACGCCAGAGATTTCATACCAAATAAAAATATTTGTAGGTTGTCCTATTTTCTTTAGTCTTTGACATACTTCTCAGGATAAATGACTACAGAATATTTTAATTACTTAATCATAGTTTATTTGAAGAAAACTTAACAGCACTACATATTTAACAACATTTAAAATCAAAAGATGGCACCACATCCGCAAACCGGGCCGTAACCATACCCTGGGCCGTAGCCAGGATAACCGGGTGCAGGGTAGCCGGGTCCGTAGCCTATGGGTCCAGCGGGTAGGCCGTAATCCTCAGCAGTAATACCAACAGCTCCATTACCACATCCATAAGAGATGACTCCAGTGCCAGCAGTTGGCAGCTCGGCTTCTAAAGCCACAGTGCCAAGGAATGGAAGAATACCTCCAACAGAAAGGGTTCCTTCGATAGCGTTTTCTGAGATTACCGAAATTCCACTTGGGGCTATAGGTGAAGTACTGGAAACAGCGAAACTGCGTCCGTTTGTAGGATTGAAGCCGGGTCCATATCCTGCCCATTCATTATACCCACAAGGGGCGGCTATAGGCGCAGCGCAGGGAGCTCCTATGGGGCCGCCGTAGCCCAAGCCATTGTAGGGTCCAATGCATTGGGAGCTGATACTCTGAAACAAATTACCGAAATTAATAATAACTGTCAACGCTCTGTACTAAACAAAGTTTTGGATCAAGGTAAAATAAATTTTGCAATGTCCAAAGCAATTTGAGATCCTTTACAAGAAATCCATCTTACTATTTAGTCTCAGATCTGAGCAATGACAGAGGCACCTACGGACATTCAAGTGGTGGAATTTTCATAGTCAAATCTGCAGAAGAGTGAGTTGTGCATCTTACCTGAATCAAAAGAGCTTGAGCGCAGAAGAGAAGGACGGTCTTGAGAGACATCTTAATGGATATTTTAAATATTTTCAAGGGCAGTGGTGTTTAATCGACTTAAACGAAGCGATTGATAGTCTACAAATTGTTGCTACCGTTTTTATACCACATCGACTTCTTATCAAAGTTGATTATTGTGTCACTCTGTGTTGTCTTTTGTCACTTCTATTGGTGTTGCTGGTACTCTAATGGGTTAACGTTAGATTGTGAAAGTTTACTTAAACTGATATGTTCATTGCATTATTCATAGCATTTATTTAATATTGCTGGATAGGTTAACGCAAGCGCACTGATCTTGATGATGATCTTGATATGGGTACTATAATAATGTCAGCCAAAGTAAGACACGATTAGAAATTGACAATTTCCTAGAATATATGAATGTACAAGACGCTAATAAGCAGTTCTTAATACCGTTTTTGTGTTTTTTTAGTATCCTATGTGTAAGTAAGTCATATTAGATTTTTTTATGTGAAGAGAGTAGCAATGCCTATTACTATTAACATGACTGTTAGTGTCACTTAGTACAATTGTTAATATGCCTATTATTTAGTTACGAATAGGACTGTTAATATGCATTAGTCTAAAAACGTAACATCATGCCTGTATTCCCCGAAGGGGTAGGCAGAGGAGTGTAGTACACCCCCACATTTCACCAGTTACGTTTAAGTCTAAATGGTACATAATATTGTTAGTGTTGTTAGTATTATGCGTATTAGTATTACTATTATTAGTAATCTTAGTATCTAAAACATTGGTCAGTATAGGCTCAAAAAATATGCTTTTTATTTTAACTTTAATTTTGTTTCTTTTATAATATTTAATAAATTTAAAGTACATTTGTCGTATACAAAATTATTTCATAATCACCACGTTCTAATATCAGTTAATTACAAAACTCATAACATAAGAACGTTGCTAAATGTACTTAAACAATACGTTTAGATAATGTAGACTGCAGTAAAGTATAGTCTACTTGACTTTTACGGATAGAACCCAAACTAAGGAATGGACGCCCTCTTTCGAGGGAGCTTATCAGACTGGCGTTGTCCTCGGATCAGGAGGATGACAGCTAGTCGAAATATGAGTTATGATTTTTGTACGTCTTCATTTATAAAAAAAATCTAAACAATGTCATCATTTATATCTTTTACTGATAGAGTAGGAGAGAATTTTTTATTTTGTGTAATTTTGTTTTAAAAAATGTAATGGGTAAAAAGTAAATAAAGATCACCACAAAGCTATTTCACGCAAGATTAGTTATATTTTCGAAAGCAAAGATCAATTGTGTCAAATTTAGAAATAGCCGCCGCAGCCGCAACCGTATCTGGCACCGAACCCGTATCCGGCATCAAAACCGTACCCAGCACCGTAACCTGCGTAGCCCAGAGGACCAGCCAGACCAGCGTATGCACCGGCGTCTTCAGCGGTGATGCCGACGGCTCCGTTACCGCAACCGTAAGCGATGGCACCAGCGCCAGCGGTAGGCAGAACGCCTTCGATAGCAACAGTTCCGAGGAAGGGTAGAGCTCCGCCCGCGGCTAGAGTTCCTTCGTAAACGTTCTCGGATAAGACGGAAACTCCGGCGGGGACGAAAGGAGACGCGCTGGAGACAGCGAGGCCAGGACCGTTGGAGGCGGCGAGACCGGCAGCTGCCCAGGGAGCTGCACCCCACTCTCCCCAACCTCCGTAAGCTCCACCCCAGCCTCCACAGCCTCCACAAGGTGCACCCCAAGAAGCACCACCCCAGCCTCCGATGCACTGGCCAGAGATGCTCTGAAATAAAATGACATAAAGTATTGTAAATTTCATTTAGTAGAGCTTTAACTAAGTGAATCAGAAAATTTTATTTACGGCAGTTTATGTATTTGAAGGACCTAAAATATATTATTAAATGATTTTAAAGATCTCTTATTAATTCTTTCAATAGTTGCTACCTTTCCTCCTTTTTTTACAGGCTGAAAGTCCAATTGGATTACTATAAAGAATAATTGTTCAACAGTTAAATGTCTAAACAAATTCTTGAAAAATTGGCACCCAGGACAAGTCCAGGGTATTCTGTATTTGATATAAAGATCACATACCTGTACCAGGAGAGCCGAAGCGCAGAGAGCAAGAATGGAGTTCAAAGACATGGTTGTTTGTTGTGTAAGCACAAGTATAATTATGGTAGCGGATGACTTGGTTTATATACATATTTACAGTAATTATCTCAAGGATGTATTTAGAAATACTTGTCGTTAGGTTACAGAACGTGATTCTGTGTTAACGTGAAATGAAGAGAAGTAGCTATAGGACAAAAGGCGTAAATAGTTATGGACTTTTATGACAACAGGGATATTAGGTACTTCCAGACAGAGTGTAATTCACGTTATTCATGAGATCCAAAGATAGACCGATGGATTAAAGGAATTAATTTGCGAATTTTCTTTCTTTTTATATTTTTGTTACGGACGGAAAATATTATGCCTCACAATATGAAAAGCATTTATACAGAACCTATAACGGTCATTGTTCGAAGTGAGATCATTTATATCAGACAATCAGATTTGCGTATCATTTCCATCAACTTTAATCGACGGTTCAAATTAAAATGTATATATATCATAAAGGTACTCATAATAGAACTTCTATCCAGAGATCGCTTAATAATTGATTTTAGACCTTTTTGATTTAACACTCAGTCGTCTACATATCAATTCAGCTTTAAGATTTCAATGTCTATTTTAGAACATATTATTATAGATAAAGATATTCATTTTAATGATGTGAGTGTTGTTGCGATTAAAAAAATAGTTTTGCTATATTTATTATTAGTAAATCAAAAGTAAATAGCTAGTTCTAATGCTGTACATACTAAATTCGACATACTAGAATAGCAATCGCAGCCAAGCCATTCGCAGGTTCAATTGTTTTAAACAAACAATGCTTCAGCTATTACTCGTATTCTTTTAGTTATTGTTATTTATCGTTTTAGGGCAACTCTTAGAACTGAAAAACAAACCTCACGTAGAGTGGTTACTAAGTGTCGAAACTGTTACATACCGTGGTATAAAAGCATCTGTAGGTAAGAGCAACATCATTCTGGAACTAATTCCGTAGAATAACATCAACATGTCCACCTTCGCTTTCGTCATCCTCGCCGTCCAGGCTTGCCTGCTCCAGGTAAAGTATTAATTTACTTGTTATTAAAATTATCGCTTAAGAATTTGTCAGTTAAAATAATTCACACACTTTGTTGATAATCCTTTTTTCAATAGAAATTTAACAGATGGAGTTGATAAGAAAGCATATTTTTTACTATTACATGAAGTTTAACACTACGTATTATTTTCAGACTGTCTTCGGTCAGTGTGTTGGACCTGCTATTGCTCCCTGCGGCGGTGGACTTTATGGTGCTGGTATCTATGGTGCCGGTCCTTATGGAGCTGGTCCCTATGGTGCTGGACTTTACGATGCCGCTCCCTTCGCTGGTGCTTATGGTGCCTACGGCGGCGCTGGTATCGGTGAGGTCGCCGTCGCTGGTGAGCTGCCCGTCGCCGGTACCACCCTCGTCGCTGGACAGGTGCCCATCCTCGGCGCTGTAGAGTTCGGAGGTCCCGTCTGTGCTGCCGGTACTGTCTCTATCGCTGGCTCTTGCGCCTGTGGATGTGCTGGTCCTTACGGCGCTGGTCTCTATTACTGAGAACCTATTGTCATGTCATAACAAATTCTAAATTTCTCACCATTAATAAATGATTCGGTTGTATTCAATGTATTGACGTTATTTTCTACTATTTTTAATTTATATTCCCATCTTTTCACCTTCATAGATCTAACTAATAGCAGATGTAATAAATCTGATAACAAATTACATTCAGTAGTCTTATATAAAATAACAATAAAGAAGATGTTCAAGTTTATTTTTAAATCGGAGTAAGATTCTTGATTCACTTTGATCATATTTTTTTAAACAAAAAAAGTATCAATATTTTAAGATCCAAATTTGTCTAGAATATTACGGTATTAATCAGATACTTTAAGATCGTTTTACATTTGCTGAATTGCTTAATAGATTTGCAGATGAAGCATAACTGTTTAACACAACATAAGGTGTATTGTTTAAATTCAAAGATGCAATTAGGCCCTTTCACACCGCATCTTTCTAATGTTCTCCAGTTTCTGTAGCTATGCTTGTTGTTACCGAAGATGTTTCACATGCAATTTTTAAATAAATGCATTAATATCTTAAGAATTCGGCAAGTGTCATCAAACCTATTTATGTATAGACCTTTGTGTAACTAATAAAGTATTATAATAATAGGCATATGATCACTTTATAAGTGATTTTAATATGTCTGAGTACATGAAAAACAGTGTTGAATGTCATTATAATAAAGTATTCCAAATCGAAACGAAATAGTAGATATAAAAACAAAATTTATTCAATAGTCAACTATTAACAATTAAACAACAACTTATTTTAGAAAAATGGTCCGCAGCCGCATCCAATACCATTGGGATAACCATTATACCCAAATCCGGGACCAACGGGTCCGAATTCAGGTCCATAAGCGTTGGGGTAAGCAAGACCGGCTGCTCCAGGCCCAACTTCGTTCAAGATTCCAATGCCACCAGCACCGCAGCCGTAAGAAACTGCACCAGCGCCAGCTACTGGTAACGGACCTTCAAGAGCCACTACACCAAGGAATGGCAACTGACCAGAGACAGCTAGAGGTCCTTCAATAGCCATGCTGTCTGTTTGGATTGAGATACCATTGGGAGCGATTGGAGACTTGCTTGTTACCATAAAACCACCTCCATTAGAAGAAGGGATTCCAGGTAGACCTGGACCACATAGGCCGGGCCCGTGTAACGCAGGTCCGTAAGCTAAAGCGGCTTCAGCGGCAAGAGCAGGGCCAGCTGCTCCTGGGAAAGGCAATCCGGCTATTCCAGGACCATATGAACCAATGCACTGTCCAGAAATCACCTGTAATGAAAAATTAAGTATTAAAGAAAGTCAACAGTATTTGGAATTAGAAATCATAAAGTATTATATAAGTTTTTTATCTTGTCTAAGTCTCTATAACTGATCTTCAACTACTATGTAGCAAATTCCAAGGAGCATTCATCTACCCTTAAACGAGTTAGAAGTTGCTTGCTGTTAGGAATATGGTTTATTGGAGGGAAACCATCTTAGCCGATGTTCATAGCGCACCACAGACCTCTATACCCAATCGGAAACTAAATTTAAGTCAGGTCAGTCCTAGAGGCGTTGGTAACCCTAAAGGTCGGGATGAAATATTTCTTAATGATCTGGTGGTTCTGCCTCAGTGGAACAATAAATAGGTAATAACCTAGTTCTTGTAAAGTCAGTAGAATACTACAAGTCAGTAGAATACTACAAGTCAGTAGAATACTACTGACTTTACAAGAACAATCTGAAGAAGAGCCTATGTACTGGCAACACTATAGAACTCAACCGTTGCTTGAATGAAGGAAAGATAGAAGGGAGAAAGACAATAATATTTTAAGTATTCAAACACTTACCTGAACTGCTACAGCGGAAAGGAAAAGAATGATCACTTTAGCGGCCATTTTGTGTGTAAAGTCCAATGTATTATGAAGTACAAGGCTGTTGGAAGTATAATGAATATGTCAGATATTATTACCGTTTTTATAGCACTTCTGTATTAAGTTACATAACTAGATGCTATCGATAAAGGTCTCATTTCTGTGATAGGTTTTGCAATGTGTTACAAATGTATATCGTGTTAACAAATATAGACTCTTATCGTCAATTGTTTCGTATCGAAATAATTGTAATAAAATAACAATTACAAGGCAGATTTTTTTTTATTGCAACACTTATTTTGGCAATTAATTTTGATGCTTTAATTTAAGCGCGTAATAATCATGGCATTTGTAAAATTAGACTAGGGATGCTTAACCAAGCTACGACATCCATCCTAAATAATGGACTTTAGAAAAAAAAATTAAATAATAATAATCATAAAACTGTGTTCATCGAAGCTCATCGAAGTGTTCACTTAAAAATGACATTATGTCCATTATGTCCATATTATGTCTCTACGTTTATATGAGGATATTTGATTTTTTATTTTGATAGCTAACAAAAATATAATATCAGAAGGAGGGGAAAGGTTTCTTTACTTGGACTTACTAAAATTTCGTGTGCAACGATACTGTTAAAATAAGTTAATATTCGTTTCATTAACGTTTCTTAAATGTGTTAAACTTATCTCCGATTGTCCTGAATTATGTAATAATGTCATGGAGTTTTGTATTTTAAAATTAAAGATGGTATTAAAGTAGTTTACTTACATTTGTGTCCTAAAAATAACTGCCATACCAAACTACAAGATTTTACTCCCACGGGAAGTGCCCCCCAAAATTGAGTCAATCAGCAGTAACATTAGCGATTTCCAAACCTAATATCTTAGAAACCGCTTTACATAACATTCTCAATTTTTTCACATTTAATTATTAGTATTAGATAGGGCCAAACATTTCGTGTGAATGTACACACTGCGTGCGTCTAGCCGGACTATGTGCTGGCACTCCGTGCGTCTAGATGTCTTAAGCCGTAACCATGTCTATTTCTGACAACTATATTAAAAGCTACTGATGATCGTCCAAACTGTGCCAAATTGGCGATAACAGTTCTTATGGGCTCATAGTGGTTCTTTTTCTATGTGAAGAGCAGGCAGTATTGGCAAGTGGCTGCTGCCGCCTATGGACATTTGCAACCAACTTCCAATAGGGCTGTTAGGACTAAAGCCTTCACGGTAGAAATAGTGTAGCGGCGTTACTGTTCCGGACGAACCGTAACATGTTTTAACAATTAACTGAGGTTATTCTGAAACGAATATGTGGTTGATATTATTTTGACTATTAAACGGCCAATAAATCAGTTACATTCTAAGATCACGTACACATATATGCGTAATTGGTTTCTCAGAAATAACTGTAACCATTTCGGTGAACATTACAGGTTTGGAAGGTGTTTTAGGCCAAGGTGTTAAATGTTTTTATTGTTAGAGAATTTTAATTTTATGTATTTTCTGAAATGTTTATGGAGTGTTATTATTATATAGCATTCGGGTAAACAGCTGTATACCATTTCCTGCTTTGACGCTACACAGACGACTCTAAACAGGAAAACAGGAATAGGATTGTGGTGTCAGTTAGTTTCTTGTTACTATTAATCGTTAATACGATAACTTTATAGTTATAGGATTTAGTAACATTGGCTCACTTATTATAAATTACTATGATATCACGTGCGTACTAATACGTGACGTCATTCATACATACATGCATGAAATCTTCATATTAGTATCGTTATATATAATTAGTAAAGTTATATATAATTGAGTTTTTTATATTTCAATACTCGAATCAGTAGATAGACGTGCGAAACCAATGACAAATATTCATTATTATATTGTAGTATTATTTTCAATGTTCAATGAGTAACTAATGAATCTATAATCGAAAATATTGTAGTACTCAAATACATTATGTATCTGTACCAGGTCTCATGGTCATCATATATATGTGTCTCCATCTAGCGGCGATATGCAACAAGATGGATAGTGGCAACATTTACTCAAGGATCTGTTATAAACTGATACTTTTAAACAATATTGAGGTTAATATATACAGCGCCATCTAGTAGCAAGTTACAGCAATATAGGTAGCATAGAAATCTTGTCCATAAAAAAACTCCACTAATTAATTACACCATAATCGGTCGACCTTATAACTTTTACGTTATAAGTATAATGTTCTCTAGAATATGTTCTAATAGCTCCGAGGATTCGTTGCTACCTTGGGCTTTGTAGGGTCTTTCATAATAATGTGTTAAACGAAATAATATTTTTTTATTTTCTAATAATTACAATGGTAGCACACCAATTTCTTTTAAAATCAATTCAGGTATTGTTCGTTTTCTCTATTTACTTCTTTTTACAAAAATAATTAAAATCAGTATTTGTGTACTAGCAAATAGCAGATGCTGGATATTATAAACAAGCATACGTAACTATATTTTTATTAATATTTCGATCACATATTAGGGATTATTGATGTCCAAACTCGTACTCGAAACAACTTCGAACTGAGAATTTAGAAAAAATAAAGCCAAGAGTAACAATCAAAACTAAAAAAATAAAGAATTTATTCAAAAAAAAATTACAAGATGGCCCCACAACCGCATCCCGGAACTAATCCGAGTGGTCCAGCGACACCGGGTGCAATAGGTCCAGTGATGCCGGGTACGTAGCCAAGGGGTCCCGCTACGCCAGCGAAGCCGATAGCCCCGACATCCTCCGCAGTGATAGCGACGGCTCCGTTTCCACAGCCGTAAGCAACAGATCCAGCACCAATGGTAGGTAGGGCAGCTTCTATAGCCACAGCGCCCAGGTAAGGTAAGGCTCCGCCAACAGCGAGAGCGCCTTCGTAGACATTGTCCGAAATAACCGATACGCCAACTGGGGCGATAGGAGAGGCACTGGCTACAGCGAGACCTCCACCGCTAGCAGCAGTAATACCAGCCCAGTCTACAGCTAAGGGGCCAGCGCTCCAAGGTGCTCCAGCGCAACCCCATTCACCGTAAGGAGTTGCACCATATGCTAAGGGATTTCCAGCCCAACCAAAGCCGTCATAACCTCCGATGCATTGGCCCGAGCTGCACTGTGAATGTAAAAAAAAACATGTAAGTCAACATAATGTCTGATCATTTTAAGTTTATTGCAGCAGTAAAGTGGACCAGATTTTATTTCAGTTAACAATATTATTTATTTTTAAACGTTAATAATATGAAATAAGACGTTATGACTTTAAATAGTAATGTGATGTAAATTAGAATATTTTATAATATAATAGAATTAATTAGGTTTCTCCGCGAACGTAGTGGAGGGTAACATTTTGTAAGTTATACATGTATTAAATATTCCCTCTGAAAGCAATAATAATTTTATGACCAAATAAGGAAGTTCTGAAAATTTATGGGTTTACAAGTCGAATCAGAAAGATTTAACGTAGAGATAAAGATAAGTATTTAAGACGTGATGGTTGTGGTAATATAACATATGAATAAAATAGGCATACCTGAAGAAGAAGCGCCGACGAACAGAATATTAGGGCAGCCTTGTATAGCATTTCGTCTTATGTTGGTCCTTTGCGAGGAACAAATTTATAATAACCTTCCTGGAAAAATCATTTGCTATATATACCTACTTAATTTAGACAGTATAGTGATTAAGTAATTAAAATATTGCAAATAAATACGTGATATTTTAAAGGCAGGTTATAAATTTCGATGTAACAAGTTCAATGTGTCAAACATTTCTCGGCCTTTGTTACATAAGTGATAATGCGTGGAGTAATTTAATTACATCATTAGCGTTATAAAAGTGAACAATAGCTCCTCAGTAAATCACATGCGAGTACTTATGTATGTAATATAAAAACCAAATCTCAAACATTTGTCATATCTCAGATAAATATTGTCATTGAAAGGGATTAAATTAAAATATTTTTGGGTAAAGTGATTGAGTTGAACCATACAAAAACATTACTGTAACAATTTTTTTTCATCCTTCAACTCAATGGGTGACATCATCGTTGGAACAATGGAATTACTATTTTGTTTTTTAATTTTGGTTACATTTGACTTAGATAGCCTTTTATTAAATTTGTTGCACAGACAAGGAATGCGCGTTTCTTGCATCTTAATATTATACCACGTATTTACTTAATTGCTAGGTCATGTTAGATACATTCTGGAATATCAAAAACTTTTGATGTTTATAAGCCACTCAGACTTGGTAGAAATCTTCCGTTGCATGTTTTTCAAGCGTGTTAAGTAGAATTTAAACTTCGTGATTGAATAAGTCATGTCATGGCTTTGCCAAGAGCTTTGGCATATATATATTGGTGTGGTTCGTACAAATGGACTCATCATACGATCAAGTCAGTGATTATTTTTGTGTAGGTAATTTTTGTATTCACACTAAATTAGATTTTTCCACTGATCCTAATAGTAGCATAATGATGATTAGTCGCACAAATGACTGCTCTGGCACGAAACACCTTGCATCTGACGTTTCATACTAAGTCGAGCCTCATCTAACAAGAATATTTATTTTGTGTCTGGTTACGAAATCCATACCAACGTTATAAATGCGAAGGTGTGTTTGATTGGCTGTCTTCCTTTCACGTCAAAACGGAGCTACATATATATGTCATTTTTGGTAAAGAAATAATTGAAGGACTGGACAGTGGACATAGGCTAGTTTTCTGCGGGACAATATCTCATTCTCATAGGAAAGTACGTTTCAATGACATAAGCGCTATGATGGCGTTACGAGCGCAAAAATGGAATGACGCGTGAACAAAATAAATTCTTTTGACCATGCGGTTTGACTGTAGGTATTTAGAAATGTATGTATATTGTATATATATATATATATATATATAGTTGATCGAATGTCTCGCTACTACAGCACAGGCTCTGTCTAATTTTGGATCCGAAGGCTGTGCTTGTAGTTGCCCCAAGGTAATTTTACTATTATCGCATAAACTACACGTTACTAAATTGCTTTTACCCAGTTTCTGTGTTTATAAGCCCTCTGTAATATAGTTAGATTGAATTCTGAATAAAATACCGTTACTGTTTTCGGTCACTGAAATCGACATCACGCAAAATGAGCAAATGCTTTCGAATAGTTCAATGACTTTTTAACCAGCAACAAGGCTTTATCACTGATATCATATCGTAAACTGTACGGTTACGTAGTGTTGTGACTTGATTTCGTTTTTCATAGCATTCAGCCATGTCCACTGTCCAGTCTCAGTTGTCCCCAGTTAAGCGACAAATGATGCAATGGTGTATGTAGAATCAAGTCACTTCTTACTGTACAATACTAATATGTGATACCCAATGAGTTAGCAATTCATGTTACTTGGCACATTATAATAAAACAAAAACAAACAAGTGATTTTATTGCAATCTCTTTATTAATAAGTAATAAAATTCAATAGGGGACTTTCCAAGCCCATAAGGTCCTAATGCTGTAACAATTTAAGGGCTAACTAAGCCCATTAACAAAACCAATAGGCTGCAATATCTTCAGTCGTCATTTCAACGAATCCATTACCACAACTGCTTTTTACAGAACCAGCGCCAATAGTAGGAACTGCTTGTTCGAATGTGGCTGTTCCCAGGAATGGTAATTTACCACGAGCGGCTATGGGACCTTTCATAGCGGTTTCAGTAGCCACAAATACACCATTCGGACCGATTGGAGAAGAACTGTATGAAGTGAATGAGCCACCGTTAGAAGCGGCTAAGCTAGCAGGTTCTAAACTAAAACAAGTAGAAAGAGGAGGTAGAACTGAAGCTGACGTAGTACGAGACATCGCAGTGGGATCTTCAAGAGGTTTGACAGATGGATAAGGAGAAACGTATTTAGCATGATCAAAGGCTAAGCCATAGTAACCGTTTGGGCCGCATTGACATAATATAGCCTGGAAAAAAAAACAGTACAGTATATAATATCAGTCGATCAAAGTAGAACTATATGTATATGTTCCAAATGTTCAGTCCGTAAAGCTAGAATAAATTTCTCAAAAGTTACCTGAATTAACAATGATTGTACACAAAAGAGAGTGATACATGTGACCGAATTCATATTTTGTCTTGTTTATTGTTTTACAGTGTTTTTTTAGTGCAACATCCGAACCCGCCAAGTTACTTTATATACAAAATTGTACCCTTATCATCGTACTTTAAAAAAGAAACGTGGATGACGAAAATATTTTTAGCAGGAAATTACGTAATTGCCCCTTGTGCGTGACATTTCACTGCAACTTTATTTAAAGTATTGCGTTATATGTTTACTGAATTGGCGATTAACCATATAACACCTTCAGTGTTATTTTAAATATTTAATTAAAAATAATTACATACATTCACAGACAATTCGAGGGTATATATTATGGTCTGTGCAGAAAGGTGTAGGTATTCGAATGAATTCTCTTTCTAGGTGTATGATACGCTTCCGACGTAGTCTTCGAATGAAATTTTGAAATTTTTACACTTTTGATTTTTATTGATTTATTATTTTTATTGATTTTTACATTTTTGAAATTTTTGAAATTTTTACCTATAAGGTAGATTAGAATGTGCAAACCTACCAAGGTTTACAACAACAAAGCACATTCATTGTCTATATTTAGTTCACGTCCTTTAATTAATATTTATTCAGGTCCATGTCAGCACTGCAGTTTACGTGAATACGCAAAAATTGAAGTGGATTTTGGTATAAAATTTAAGTGACTATGGGCCCACAAAGTTGCCCGACATTGATCCTTTGTTTAAAGCCAAAGCCATGGCAAAGATCGACTGCATGCTGAAAAATAGGATTACTGATAAAAATCTCGAATTCAATGCACTGAGACACTTATGTGACACTTAAGTTAGGTATTCAAATTTTAAATCATTACAAGCTGTTACTTGAATCACAGTTATAAGCTTCAAATCACATAGAACCTGTACCTAACAGAAATTGTAAATTTCAAAGGGTACCTCAAGCGGTCGGTCCCGGCTTGTACAGTTAGGTAAAGTGGTTAATCTCATCGGAGGTCGTAAGAGTGATTTAAAACATCCGAATGACGGGTTGGCCTTCAACCCGTATATCCACAAGTCCATATTGTGCTCCAAACTCCAAATCCAGCTCAGCAGGGGACGTAAAAATGGTTACAGCTATAGGAAACTCAAATTTGTCATTGACTATCGTGACATAAATATTGAACGTGGGGCTTAAAAAGAATGATTATTTAATTGAAAATCTGTAATAATTTACCAACTTTCTATTTAATTAGCCTATAGTACAATACATGATGTTTATCAGAAGAGAAAGGGCCCTCTACAGCCACAACCGCAAGTACCAGTAATTGTGACAGAACCAGAGGCACAGACTTGTCCGCCAAACTCTATAGCGCCGACGATAGGTACTATTCCAGAGACAGCAGTGGAACCAGCAGATGGGAGATCACCAGCGACAGCCACTTCTCCAATACCAGCGCCGCCATAATCATCGATAAGATTCTCAGGGAACGCTTCATCTAGACGTTCAGCGAGAAGAGTAGTAAAGCTCAAGGGCTCGCGGCCATAATATGCGTAAGGGTTGTCATAGCCATTGAAATGGCGGTGAAGCCACGCGGTGGGGGCGAAGTCACGAGGACCGAAGGCGTTAGTACCGCATCCGAATACTAGAGCGTCCTGAAAGTGATGAATTTTTTTAAATTGCAATCTACCAAATTATAAAAATAACGATTATTGTTGATAATAAAGAGAATAAATTTTATCTTAAGATAGGTTTTAATATTTCGTATTTTTCTTTTCAAGAACAATTTGTTAGAACTTATTTTTAAGGTTACTTCTAAAACAAAGGGTTTTGTCAACTTCTGCAGTATACTTATCTAGGTATTTTCTTAAGTCGAGCTACAAAGGAGGATAAGGAATAATGTATTCTATGTATTTTCGGTTGAAGAACGATTTTAACTGTCAGTTTGAACGAGGACTTACATTAATAACAGGGAGTAATTCGTCGAGACATTGATCGTGATCTTCAATATCACTAAGGCTTTCGATCAGGTTCAATAGAGGTTCAATTCTCTCCTCGTCAACTACCATTGCGTGTAAAAAACTATGCTGCCATGAAGCAAAACCATTAGTGAACATTCAAGTTTGTGCCTACTACAACAGTGATAAAATCGACATTTTAATATTTGTATAAGATGAGAAGATAAAAATATATTTCCATAAGATAAAAGTACGAGCTTTTTCATATAACAGTGGCGTTGCGCATGTTTAATAGCAATTGGATTATTTAAATTAGGACAAATAAGAAATAGGGAAGTTTTAAAGAAACATCTCACCTGGACCAAGCAAGCTTGGAAATAGAGGACAGCAACCGCCAAGGAAAACATGTTGATAGTTACGTTAAGAAACGATTATGATATGCCTAAGACCTTTGTTCGCTTTTATACACAAATGTAACTTAACTATCTGTTAATATGTGAACATTTTGTAACATTAACCTACCTTTTAGTTATTTGTACGTGATGCTGTGCTGTCTATTATAAAAATAATCATTAAATGGGTGACAACTAAGCCAATTATCAAAGTCTGTGAAGTTTATAAGGCCGTAATGTGTTCTATCGACGTATTATACATATGTATTACAACGGCAATAACATATTATATTATAATGCATTATAAAATTTATTTCATGCAATAAAATGGACCCAAAAAGTTAAAGGTAACTGACAATTTAACCAATTCAACCTAGGTACATGTGATGACCCAAATAAA
Organism: Agara belti belti; assembly: GCA_018245935.1. Lineage (NCBI taxonomy): Eukaryota > Metazoa > Arthropoda > Insecta > Lepidoptera > Hesperiidae > Agara > Agara belti. The sequence continues at coordinate 21,473 of DWEM01000241.1, forward strand.
TAATTGATGAGCGCTTAAAATTCTGTCCTGGGCAAGATTCTTTGGTATAATGATATAATAAATCAGTCTCCTTGTTCTTTATAGTTAATTGTTCTTGTTCTTTTTAGTTAATATAAAAAGAGAAAAAATCATTCAAATGAAAGAAAGTATTGACTAATACCAGTCGTAGCACAGTAACTGTTATCGCTCACAAAATTGACACATTTTCCACTAACCTTCATATTATAACCTACTTAAAACGACACGTATAATAAATATGTTTCAAATGTTTCAACATCGCTTTCGACGTTCGAGGAATATGATAATATTTTATATTATAAATAACTAGCTGACCCGGCAAACTTCGTACCGCCTAACAAACAATGTTAAGGGTGGACAACCCTTATCACTAAGGGGT
>DWEM01000242.1:0-21854 GCA_018245935.1 Agara belti belti
CATATTTTTCTAAAATTACACTTTTTCGAAAAGTGAGGCAACTATCTGGGTTTTACCCTATATACGACGAATATTATGCTTTTTTTTTTTCTACGTACTGGTAGTTTTTTGCTGATTTACAAAACGATCATAAACATAGTTATTGACATTTGACGAACATGTCGGACGACATTAGGTACTGAAAGTAGAAGTAGCGGAAGAAGTTTCGTAGGACCGTGACAAATTTTACTCTCCGCTTACCCATACGGGAAGTAGGCGTGACTGCGTTATATAAATAGGTAGCTACTGATAATACATTGCGGTTGGAATTAAACGGTAACGCAATCATAAATGAAGAAAACATATTTACATGGTATTATTACAGGTGATTACATACTGCATAAACAAATGGCTACCTTGGACGTCTTCGAGGAAAACCCGACAACTGACCGTAGTGACCACATGTTTACAGCTTAACGTTAATTATAAACTGCTTACTGCTAACTAACGCATAGTAAACATTCTTGTGCATACTTCTCGATGGTCATGAAACCATTTGTTGATTTTTATTTATAACGAGCTGTGCTCCGATTAACGAACGCCCAATGTATAAAAAGTAGCCTAAATATTTCCCTACAACCTCCTCTATCTTCCAGTGAAAGACTCATTAAAATCGGTTCAGCCGTTTTAGAGATTAGCCTGGACAAACAGAAAGACGAAAAGACAATTGTTTTTTAATGTTCGTGTTTTAGTATCGTATAAATAGCTGTAAGCACTTGAGAAAACAGTTATTTTGAAATCACAGATAGACATTTCAATATCATTTATATGTATAGATAATATCTTACAAGATCTATCTAGTTTAGTTTTCTAAAGAACAACATACAATTCCCAATTCTAGAACTAAAGTCCTTAAAGTGTTGTTTCAAAACGCTAGCCTTGAAACTTTAGTACAAATAAGATTTAACAATCAGATAGGTACTAACGATGTTTCCAGGACCTAATGAGTAACAAATTACTACAGCATTTATTTTGTTATTGCAGACATCTTGAGCCCCAAACTATTAGGTATGAGTAACACAGATATCCGGCGTGGTTTCATTTCGTGATTTGTGACAACGTAATATTTTTAAATTTCATTATATTATTGACATTACCAAGTCACGAATATTGTCAGATCTACTTTCACCGGTCGAGAGATGCGAAGGATTCTAGTAGAAGTAACCAAATTGCTTCCTTCCTTCCATTTAAATTGCTTGGTTATTTATATGGCGTATGTTTTGGCTGCAATCCTTTCGCGTCCCAACGCCGGGCACGGGTCTCTCCTGCAATCGTAGGAGTTTATGTCCTGTACACAGTAAAAACTATTGTGGTTATCGTTACTCAGTATTGAGTGTTCTTCATGCCATAATATGTCGGCAGAACAAAGCCGCTGAAAAAACTCAATAACCTTCAAAGATTCATTGGAGCGACGAAAGTGGCCAACGGCGCGCGCCGCGCGGCTGCACGGGCAGGTCGCGGCGCCGGTAGCCTCCATTAGGTCATAGAGTTTCTTTGTCCACAGATGATGTCAGTATCATAAAATAACTATAGGTGGCGAACCGATTTAACTATGACTCAACATTACACGTAGCGTTGTACTATGTACGAGTACAACATAAATAAAATGTGTTACGATAACTACGACGAGGTGAATAACATTTATGTGTTGTGAAGGAATTACATGTATGTTAGGTACAGTCAAGAAACATGTATCTAAGCAAAACATTCCAATACTGAAAACTTTTAGTAATAATCTCAAAAAGACATCTGCGTCCCTATTAACATCGAATCCACGTTATTAATTAAGGCGATACCCTATAGTGGCTCCGAAAGTTAGTGTAAAGAAATATGACAAACGATCAAAAATAAATCTTCGTACACATGGCGTTGTCATAGCAATTACGCCGGTACCTTCCTCTTCCCATGCATCGCTGGTAACGGGCGCGACCTACTTGCAGCCGTGCACTAAGCGAGGATAATTAAAAAGTATGTTTGTGTGTACCGCCAATAAAAGCACGAGTGTGGACTCGACACTTGCGCGGTGTTCTCACGCCGACGTACCTACGGGCGCAGAGTAGCTCAACAGAGACCATACCTACACTAAGTTGATTGCTTTTTTTACAGGCTGTTAAACAAGCAATTAGGCCACCTATAGGTAAATAGTTATCGTGGACATTTGCTATAGAAGAGTAGCCAATTGTAATGATTAACACCAATATAAATATACCGGGGCATGATTTTACACGCTTTGTTCTCACAGTTTACGTACGAAACCCACGTAAGCAATACTTTGTATCAGTAGATATATCTTACAATTTAACTCTGTGCGTAGAGTATAGTACAACATAAAAATGTCACTGTGAACTAAAAACTAAATTTATATGACTTACATATCAAACATGTTTCTCAAAACAGAGGCGGCGTCGACGCACTGAACAGTAACGTCGCTAATAATCGCGAATGTTCGCTAATTGATTATTAGTTTGTTCCGGTGTGTCTGGTGGTCGAATGGTCTGTGCCGGTGGCGGCGTATCGAGGTCGCATATGTGGCTGTGAATCACATCGCACGGCGCCCAGCTCGCCGCGAGGTACGTTTACCTCACGGCATCTGGCAGAAGACCTCGAATAACACTCGATGAGCTCCACCGATATCATAACGTCCAAATATTGATATTCAACGCGGTTTATATTTAGCACTTCATTAGGCATGAGACGAGCTGATATGCTACATTTCACTGGCCTCGCGGTCGTGCGGTTGGACCTCCGACTGCAACACCGGAGATCGTGGGTTCGATTCCCACCCAGGACAAACATTTGTTTGACGAGCACGTTTGTTCTGAGTCGGGGTGTATTAAAAAAACTATTTACATAAATGTCATATCGTACCTATATGTATGTTTATCGGCTGTCGGGTTACCACAGACAGGCGTTTAGTTGCCAAACTTGTAATGAGATAGCCGCGTGTGGAATGCTCCCTATTATTATATAATTATGTATTTACATACATGAAACGGCGGCTATGAAATACGAGCGACATAAAAAGCAACGCACACTAGTTCCATTGTCGCGAGGTGCGCGGTCGTTGTCCCCGCGTGCTCTGAACTCTCAATTAATTCGAGTGGCTGAGAGCTTAAAGTGGGTGTCATTGCAGCTCTATCGGGCACGCTAATGTGGCGCGCACTCGGCGGCCGATGCGCGCTCCGCTATCTGCTTCACACTTGCCGCGAGGTTAATACATCACGTGGACTTTGCTTCGTCTTATTTGTATGGAGATTTCAAAATAATGATAATAAACGACAGAGCTATACATCCACGCACATGTTATTCCAAAATAGGTAACCGAATGACTATGTTATTGTGAGAGATTAGCTGATAAACATACATATAAGATTATAATACTCATAGAGATAGGTACACATAAAATATTTTTTCTAATTGGGAATCGAATTTACGACCTCTGACTTAGCAGTCAGGTTTCCACTCTCTAGACCAAGGTCCATCAGCGATTAGGAGTGATTGTCGGAGAGCGGGAGTAATGTGCGACTGGCTAGTGCGCGGTTACTTAAATCAGATCAGTGTATTCATCATCATTATTATGAAAAAAGTATTAAGTGGAAGCTGCAGAGCAAAGTAGTTACGATTTTTGAAATGTGGACCGACTGTTGTCGGCTATTCTTGTTCCATTGGATAACTAAAATTTACTATACCTTGCAAATCGTGTGAATACAATCGTCCGATGAGCAGATTTGTTTGTCCTAAGTTTAATAAAAATATTATAAGCATTATGTGGTACCTATGTGTTTATCAGCTGACCGGTTACCATAACACAGGCATTTAGTTGCCTAATTTAGAACCAGTTAGCAGTGCGTAAAATCATTCCAGTTATTATTATTACTTGTTTAACAGAGCACATTAGCGGAGTATAGGTATTGTGGCAGTTTGATGGCAACAGATAGGAATGCTTTCTTAACTAGCTCGCGAGTCGGTCGGTAGGTGAGTCAGCGTGTTCCCACGTGCGGCAATTGCTCGAATTGTCCGCCGCCGCCGCTGTTGACCCGCGCGGTTAATTGTCCTCTACCTCACAACACAGACGGTCGTGGAGTCGATAGCACAACAACATCCGACAGATAAGTAGCTAATGCCTATGAAATTTGCAGTTCCGCACTTCACACGCCCCACAAACATTGCAATGTTTTCAAACGTACTCTGTCATGAGCAGATTTTGTCACTATGTTTTCCATCACCGCTATAGCTAGGGATATTTGAAAAACACGTCATAAAACGTATGCAGCGATCGGACGTGCCGGGACTCGAACCCAGACTCCCCGGAGTAATAGACCGAATTTCATACTACTAAGCTATCATCTTTTCCACCTCACAAGTTTTATCTGCCAATTGAGCATTTACGCGGATAGATATTAGTTTTTACAATAAGAAACAAATGTGGCCGTAGGTAAGTCAAATTGTAGAAAAGAGGCAGTAACAAAAATAAAGCATTGAAGTGAATATAATAAAGTCTTTATTGTTTTAAGGTTCGTTGTACGTTATCGTCGCGGTCGGCGGGTGCGGCTAGGTCGACTCCACGGCCGCCGCGTTTCGTCGATGAGTATGCGGCCGCGCTCCCGTCTAATGTCTCATAACAGGAGCACTCTGACTCACTTCAATCAACTACACGTTTAATGACCGGCGCGCGGCGCTCACCGTGCTCGCCTACATTGCCAATCGTATGCCGTGCCACAGCGTCGAACCTCGCGTCGTGCATTCATCGTCGGATGATTTTATCTAGCCTTATAGAAGTGAGTTCGATTAGAACTCAAAATAAATATCTGAGCGCTGAACTTAAGTAGGTATATAGACAAATTATAACAGTAGTACAGAAACAGACGCCGTTCGTCGCCGAGGGTTCCCGTTACGCGCGCTCCGGCGGCAATCTGAAGCCCTCCGAGCTGGCAGGTATCGGGAACAAATTGCCCTTAATAAAACTCCTCGCAATTAACCAGCGAGGGGAAAAATAATAAGAATCACCTTGGAAGGAAGTGATCGTCGCTTAAAGCTGCGTCTCGACCGAAGCGTGAGAGCACAGGGGGACATTTTCATACATGCTTTTTATAATACTGACCTTCTTGCTAGAATAACGTTTATCGAGAGAAGTATTCGAATATTTTTTAACTTTATAAAATGATGACATTTCCTGATTAATGATAATGCAATAGCACAATAAGAGGTTTCCTAGCATCGAGCATTTTCTGCAGACACCATCACTATGACATGTTGGACAAACACAAACAAAATTAATAGTCCATTTTACAATAGTTATTGAAATTATAGAGTAGGTACTGAAATAAATAAATCACTTGACAATTGATATGAGGCAGCTAGTGACGAAGTAAATATGACTGGAGACAATCATTATAGTAATGTGGATAATGGTATAGTATAACTTCAGTATTGAAACCATTTGTATTGGGCTTTATACGCTTTCGTTGGTTCGAATGGAGCTTTAATTGGCATTCGCAGGGGAATGTTGGTTTAACAACAGACAGTGAAAGCCGACGCGGAAAATCAAATTTCTTGATCTTTTCAAAATATAATTGAAGTGAGATTATTTGTCTACAAATATCGTGTATATCGTTTGAACATTATGAGATGTTCAGTCGTACAAAGTTTGCCGATCACGAACTACTTCCATTAATATACATGGAAATAACAAGGCATAACCCACCGAGTCTACATTAATGTTCGCCAACTAAGCCAATCGGGTCGTCAATCAATGTACATCCAAGTAAAGAGAACCACTCAGGTTCAATATCCGAAGATTGTTATCCGTTCAAAGTTCCCTATAACTTTTTATTCATATCTAACTTCTTTGATGTTCGTATCTCGAACTTTTGTATACGCAAGGCCCTAATGATGCTAACACGAGCATCGTCGTCTCAAACGTTTGAATAAAATCTTTCTCTCCTTCTATAAACTCTTTTTGAATTAATTTTTTAGATTCGATTCAATTATGACTATCACAGCTGGAATAGTTCGCACGAATGTCACTATTTTCGAAACCGTTGGGAGGAATGGCAAAAAGTTTTCGTAAATAACTTATTGTCTTAGAAAAAACAAACCCCAATTCGCGCCGCTTAAACACATGAACTCCGGAGCTCGTAATAAATGATCTTCCAAGTAAGTCTCAATAAGGGCATCAGGAAGCGAGTTGAAAACGTCCAGGTTCGATATCTGCAGACAGTTATCGGTCACGAGCTGCTCCGATACACATCGCGAGGCTTGATTTATGCCGCGAGTTAATCCCACTATTTACTAGTTTTAGTGGAAGGTAAAGAGGGCCTTTTTCCGGCGGCCCTCCGGCCTACGAGAGAACGAGGAATCAAGTTGCAAGATGGTAGCGATAATATTGCCCTTCGTAGTTACGACCCTCGAACAGAACAATACCAAATATAAGTTGTATAATGCGAATAATTAGATACGGTAAACCTAATATAGGACCTTTAGTGTCGTATGTACCTCCTACTACGACTTATAAAATGAACTTTTTAAAAATATAATATGAAATATTGAAACGTAATGTAATTTCTATATTTGTTATACATAATCTATTACTATGTGCATTGACGTCACCATCACGAGCATCGACATAATCAAGACTTCTATAATTCAAATGTTCTACACGGATCTCCGCTCACACTTAAGGTTAAAGTCACCAGCGGCAACCTTGGCCATGTTTGTTTAACGAGTGTTTTCAATACAGAGTGATCGCGTCCAGAAAGATTTCAATGTTTTCCCCTTCATTAGTACAGTATTAGATGTATTTTGATGAGTGTGCAACTTGCCCCACGCGCCCTCTAAGGACAGTTATCAGTCAGGGCGCGTGATGTATGCGGGGAACTCGCCGCGCGTCCGTTTCAGTCCAAGATAATTATCTGTTTCACTTTCCTTTTATTAGCCGAGCGTGAGTTGAAAATCTGCTCGTTTCTTCATTTATTATGAAGTGAGGGATAAAAAAGTTGCGTTGTGAGGAAATACGAAGGGTAGACATTTATAATGTATATCATTAACCTTTCAGATTCAGTCGACAACCTCTCTATCATTTCACCGTTGGACACGGATCTCTTCACAGAGCGTCATTAGTTAGGACCTTCGGTTCGAGCTATAGTCTGCCGGGTCGGCCATATTTCTCATGTTCAAAACTTTTAAGACCTCCAGATGTTTCGGATTCCTATTTATATTGTTTTGTCATACGAAGTAAGATTCATTAAGTTAGTTTAGTATATGGTATTTAGCAAGAGGCTCGGCGAGGGTACAGTATATAACTGCCATTCGTATGCAGAAAATAACTCTATAATGTATATTGGTTATGGTTATTTTTGGAAGTATTTCATTGCGATTATACGTTTATTCTTATGTTACATTCATATGTTACTTATGTTACATGTACATTAAAGCTCGCGTTAAATTAAGCTTCAAATTAGACAAAAGTCGAAGGTGATCGTAAACTAATGTGATTTTATTAATGTCTATGCAAGAATAGCCTTAGATTCAAAATTCGTGTACCAAACGTGATCAGTAGTTAATAAAGAAATTCCTATGGAAATATGGGGCTACCTGGAAAAAAATTAGAACTTAACGATTGTCAGAATAAGGAGGCGGCTGAGACGAGCGGTCTCCTAGGTATTCATTGTTGGGAAATACGTATGATTTGAGCATAACAGACAGTCGTGCAGCCATTTCCAGTGATAAGTGAGACGTTGCACCTAGCGCCATCTGCGCGCGGTCTACTCGCGTCCGGCGATGCATCATCTGCCATCGAGTGCCGCTCTCAATATGAGAACTGTATGACGTACTTATGACAGTAGTACACCGGGGACGAAGGACGTGTATTATTTTAGAAAGTTTATTATTGAAAGATTTTTAGGTGGTAGACCATGTGCACTATTCGTCTGGGGGAATACCGTCCTTACACCTATTTCTACCTGTATCGGTCTGAAAGGTGTAGATACCTGTCCGAGGGTATGTTAGAGGCGACCATTTTAACCTTCAAGAGTAGCAACGTATCCGTGACCAACAGTTATAATATTATTATTATAATTTCTATAGCAGTTATTATAATAGCCACTACAACGTAACAATACATCGAAAGCACACCAAGAACGTTAGCAGAAATATTGGTGTTGTTATAGTGATATTTTTTTAACTTTTAGTCGTGCCTATTTGGAATGAGTGCTTAAGCAGACAGAAGAATATATGAAAATAACAAATCCGATTATTTTATTATTGCCATTAGCTCTCAGTGTGTCCCCGCAGCGCAGCAGTTATCAGTTGGCTGCGATTTTACTGCGATTTGATTGCGCTCGCGCGGCTGCCGGCCGCAATACCGCGCTCCGCACATATTGATAACTTAATATCGAGTGAGCGGTACAAATATGAGGTAATATGTCTTCGCAAAGTGGACTCTCCGTGCTCTTGTCCTTTCCGCAGAACGTCTGTGCAACGTCAGTACGGCTTTATTGAACTTTGGAGAATACTTTCAGGAATCGTATTAAGTTTTTATCGTTATTAAGTAGTGATGCTATATTAATATTGGGTTTATCTACTAAATACCTGAAAACCCTAAATTAAAAGACCTTTATTTCAATGTTATTTCTGTTTATAAGTAACTTTTTTGATAAATGATATAACGAAAAGTTCTAAGAAAAAATATTATTATTCCTGTAATAATTATGACCGATAAAAGCTCTTTCCAAAATGTTCACATACTTTATAGTTTAAGAAGTAAATTCAAAACAAAACTAATCACACGTTTCAAGATGTTGCCAGAGGCTCACCATCCCCGAAAATTTGAATTTAAATTTTACGGCGAGGTATTTTATTAAAAACAAAAGGAATGCATCCGATATAAAATACCCGTACTTACTGGACTAGTAATAAAGTTAGCAATCCCTTCGCGATAATCGGTTAATGTTTTGTTATATGTAATGTTATTTTTTTTTTTTAATCTGCGTTATCATTTGAAATCTTCGTTTAAATGCCGTTAAATTTTTTACGAACTCTTCAAATTTGGTGATTAAGAAATTCGATGATTCAAGCGGCTTAAACACCGCTCCCCGCAATTACGGGGAGACGGCTTTCTTCTGAGGAGGTGATTCTTATTATTTTTCCTCTTCCGCTCGTTAATTGCGAGCCCAATTTGGGGTATCATTCAGGCTAATTACTTAATACCTGCAATCTGGCAGGGGCTCGGATAGCGATCCTAGAACTGTTTTGATTATTGTGAAGAGTATTTTTAATAGTAATGTTTTAATTTAAAAAATGTGTCTATACGAAAACGAGAAGAAAGCTACCTATTGAATTTGTAAGAAAAAGAGGTATAAATTAATAATCAAAAATTAAATGTGACCAGAACCAGTTAGAGCCATAATATAAAATTAAAATATATCGTTTATGAATAAAATGAGGATACTATTGTTGTTAATTATTATTGTCATAAAAGTTTGTTTTTCCTGTAAGTATTTTTATTTAAATTTTGTGGTTAAATTAATGAACGATTTATTAATAAATGTTTACACATTTATTTTTCAATAAATTATAATATTTGTTACATTTCATTATTAATCTGTAGAGAACTTATCTGAAACATTTAACGACTTTCGGTCATACACAGATACCATAATGATTGTAAACAGCTATACATATATCATGCACTACATTAATGTAATAATTACATTAGGGTCGAGAAACTTCTTTGCACTATGTGCAGTTCTTAAGAATTTAATGGAGAAACACAAACCAGTTGCTAACGTTCCGTTAAAAGCACGTGAAAGGTTCGATTGGGTAAATGGAAGATTCCAGTTGCGTTATTAAGTAACGAGCGTCACCTGACCGTAGAAAAGTATATAAAAGTGCTACATTTTATAGCCTTTCGAAGTCCTACCACCCAGCCCTGGCTCTTCTCGAACCAGTGGTATCCTGCAGTCTTCCTCGACTGTCTTTTGTCGATTGATAGTGATCACAAAGCGATCTAATAAACACGAGTCAATCACTAGTTATGTAAATGAGTTCGGTGCGAGTGTAAATTACAGTGTAATACCGCACACCGCCGGCCGAGATTAATTGTCGGCGGGCGGCCCGTGACGGGCGCGCGTACGGGCGGCCACGCGAGTTGCTACAAGGAAATTGTTACGTCACTTGACATACTCTATGCTCGTACTGCTCAGTCTCAAATATTCGTGAAAGTGTGAATGGGAAAGTAAACAAATGTTGCTCTGGTCACTATTGAGTGTTTATTAAATCTTACAATTAATTAAAGATGCGTGTCATGATATCATATTTCGTTCTTAGTTTTTGACTGTTTTTAAGTAATTCTCTACTGCATATATCTTACATATCACTTTGAGTATCATAATAGTAGGTTTAATGCCTAAAATAAATATGAAGATACTCTTATCTCGTTAATTACCATCAGGTTTGTATTAATCGATACTTAACTACACTAAGTTTTCAAGGACCAAATTCATGCCACGGGAAGACAGAAAAATATTGTACCAAACATCTGTCTCTGAAAACACGAAGGCAGTCAAGGACGGCTCATTTGCCCTCCGTATCCATCACGCGGTGGTCACCTGAATCGCTAGGCGCCGCTGCGTCGCCGAGGGGAGGAACGTCACAGAGAGTAATGGGCACAGAAGCTCCACATATTCCCTGTCCTACTGCTTCCAATTAAACATAGCACTTAATTAAAAATAAGCAAACAAGCTTCGACAGAAGACAGACATATTATGTACGTTTTATAACCACTTCTAAAATAGTTATTAAATCTGTTGATGTCCATTGTTTTTGGTACTAGAGTGGGTATTAGAATTTACTTATGAGGATTTTATTGTTAAGGTGTTGTCGCAGCGCCTATTTTTGTTGCTAAGCATATTTCTAAAACGGAGGAAGTGATAAGAACAAGGCGTTCCAATTTGCTGTTCACCCCTAATTACCACTGAAAGCAGACGTATGTTTCACGCAAGGTGACGACGAAAAAATTAGAATTACACAGACATAGACATTCTCTGGATACGATGACACAAAATATGGCTCCTATTAGACACTATTTACCTACATGTAGAGAAGTATAATGAAAAAAATAGAAGAAAACATATTATAATTATTTCCACTACATATGTATACATAAACTAGTAAAATAAAATACGTGTGTTAAAATTTTGTATTTACATTTGTAATATCCATCGTGAGTTCGATAACAAAAACTTTACCTCTTCAGACATTCGTTACCCAACTGGAATACTGGCCACATCTAACGGCAAACTCGTAGGTTGTGCGCGGGGGTAGGTCGAGATTAATTACTGTTTGATCCCGCACAACGGGGCCCCAGGTACCGACACGGACATTACGTGCGCGCTGGCTCTCACTGATTTACGACGATACATCGACACCACGATAGACCGACACGCCGATACAGCGCGACACTCCGCACGGGACGTGCAATCGCTCTCGATAGATTAACTGACTTTAGGATTTAGGATCCAATGAGTACTACCCATAGTTTAGTGAAACTATGTTGATTATTATTTGATTTCGATGAAACGGATACTTAAAGCAGTTGATAATCCATTATGGTACCATGGGAAAACGAGTCTTCAAAAACCAAGTCAAAATACATATTACACGCGATACTAGGGATTTCGTGGTTAATTTTATTCATTACGATATTTTACGTATTTATGGAATTCCCAAGATCACCACAGTCGGATGGCAGGATGACGCCTCTTTTCCAATCTTTTGTTACGAATTCTCATAATTTTTTTATTTGATTAGCTATTGTAGGTATATTAGTATTAAATTAAATACTTAGTATTATTCACATTCAATGTATTTCCACTAACAATATTTCCAGTATGCTCGTGGCTTAACATCGATTTTTGAAGGAAGAGACAAAGTGAATACGAAATTAAATGTAATGAAAAATATATATTCATTTCTCATAACACAAACAAATTAACGCACAAAACGCGCCAAAGGTTCCAAAATTAATCTCCAATTGGTGCAAAATGAGCGAACGAGTGGAAACCATAAATCCAACTGTCGGTGGAATTGGTTGCTCACCTAACCCGTAACCCGCTGCGGGCAAAAAGGCCCGATCAGCGTATTAATTACTGGACACTGACGGGTTGTAATAGGCTAAGTAATGACCCTTGTACGTTTGACGGCGGCGTGTCGGCAGGTGATGCCAATGGGGTACACTTAGCTGGAAAAGCCAACAATGTAAATATAGGATGCGATACACTTATATAACCACAATTGTAGTAATGTAATTGTAGTATGCAACTTATCTATGCTAATTGTATGGAAGTGCCTGGCATACAGGATGCAACAACCTTTTCAGTGTCACAGGCTATATAATACTACAAAAGCGTGTCAGTTTAAGGCAGCTATCCAACTTCGTCAGACAATCAAACGTTACATTATGTATTTTTCGAAGTGTAAATATTTTCAAATTATATGTAAATTGTTTTAGCAATTCCATACACAGTCAAAAAATATATAAACGTATGTAACAAATTTGTAAAACGAATAACATTTAGGGTGCACGTGGAGAAAAAAGTTAATTGTAATTACACGCATACCAGGAGAGCATTACACGAAGGTAGCACATGGCTCATCCAGCATGGATGTGCTTAGGTGTCGGCGGCGGCCATTAGTGCGATATGAAAGAACAGGTCAGCGCCGGCCCTAATCGACGCCGCAATCCATCACCCACGTGAATAGGTGAGCGTGTACCGGCAGCAAACAAACTGTGCAGCTTCCTCTATACAATACGCCAAAATTCGCCAAAACAACTCATAAAATCAATTCATTATCCATTCTGTTCTGTTTGTCCAATATACCAATCCGCATTTGGCCAGAGTGGTAGACTATGGCCAAAATCCCTCTCACTATGAAAGGAGACCCGAACCAGCAGTGGACCAATAAAAGGGTCACAAAAATCCATTCTGTCATTTCACAGATCTCTTCTCAAAGTGAGGCCGGCTAAAGCCGACTACAGTTAAATTCATAATCTAACTAAACGAGGCTTACCATAGTTCACAGATTAAAAATGTTAAAATGGTGTAAAACCCACAACTGCTCGCATATTTCATTACTTTATCATAGTCTTGCGTACCTACTTTTAAGCTGGCCGTGTCTCTTTAAACTAAGAATAATTGGAAAGTGCATCCTTAATCGTCTAATCCTTTCTACTTCTTTTTTAATTAAACTCAATCGTTTCATTTCAATATCAAAATCAATCCATCAAATCAATCAAAATTTAGATTTTCTTAAAAAAATTTATGCGTGTAATAAATATTTAGAGAACGGAGTTATTTTGTAGACGGTACGTCGGCCAGTACCACGGCGTGCAATTTCACCGCACGTGCGCGGCCACTGATCGATCATCTAATGCGACAATTATTGCTACTAAACGAACGACATTTCCAGTAAAATTCCCGGGAATAGCAAAATTTTGAAAAATATGTACAATCTTAAGAGTAGCCAATACTTCATGAAATGTATAATTATTAAAATAAAGTCTCTTGTTTGTTCATTGAATATGATGTAGGTTTATATGTAAGATTTGTTTTGTGAATTATCTAAATGATGACAGGATTATGATGAATCCTATGGACCGCCTTAATTTCAGAGTTACGTTCATACAGATCCGTTGAGCGAATGCAAAGTCCTTATTCATCGTAAGTTCTAAACAAACCTTTAAAAACCATCATTACTTGTTAATCCAATCCACACGAAATAGACATTTTTTTTTCTAAAATAATTTCTACGAAAAATGTTACTTTGCTTTGACAAAGATATTGTTTCTTTTGTATAAAACTATTTATGACGAGCATTTTCATTCACTATTTCTTAACTGTACTCGTAATTTAAAAGTTTTTTCCGCTCAATTCTATCAATGCGTCGTCGCATTAGTGCCACCGCAACGTACGAAGCATTCCCGGATCCAATCAGCTTAGCTTTATAGAAGCGCATCTGCAGAATCTGATTTCGCGCCATAAGGTGAAGCCTCGTCTCATCTGCTAATCCATTAGCTACCTCGCGTTCCATATTTAATTCTCCCCCGTCCCCCCGCTTTCCCCACGCGGCAATTGTCCGTGCCATCCGTGCACATGTCGCTGCCCCATGAACGTATAAAATTTGATAAATTGCACCGCCAACATGTGAACTACCCTCTTAGCTTAAACGGTGCGTATTCCGTGGCCCTTAGAGCGGGTACAATCAAATTCAAACCCTATACTGGAGCTTTAGAATCGCTTCCAGTTCCACGGGTACTCATATAAGTTATCACCGTTTTGTCATGCTCAAAATCTAGATGGGCGTACTGACTGTAATAAATATTGAATTCTAATGTCCAGATATAAGAACTGCAATTGCGTGTTACAAGCTCAAAAGGATAATTTTAAGATTTGACGGACGGAATGGCAAATGCACTTTAGTGAGTGCCCGTGCAGTAACTGATTTAGAGGGACGGTAGGTAAGACAGTGCAGATGTTCCCTCGGAGGGATGCCGGAGGTAGCTCGCCCTCTATAGACAATCCAACCCTAATATTGATGACAGGAGTTATCTCGCTTAGCGTTTTCAATTAATATAAATGCTCCACAGACGTGCTCATCGGGCATTCATACAATTGCGAACGCCGAAGTCCTACGAAATGCAAGTAACTTATTTTTACCAACGATCTTCGAGGAAGCCGTAAAAGGCGAGGTGGATGAGTACTTCTGTTTTTACAATCTCAAGATAAAATTAGGGGAACCACAATCCAATTTGGTTCATAAAATTGAATTCCAAACTTCGCTCACTCGTTTACAGTTGGAAATGAATAAAAACGATCCATCAATTCCGAATCGCGCGATAGCACGGCGGAACTTTCACCGGAGCAAAATCGATATGAAATTAGCTAATGGAAACTTGATAGCCAACAAAAAACTGAATCCCCGCAAGCCCCCGTGAGCGCATTCGCGACAATAAATCTCTGCATTGTCCCTTTCGCCGACAGATGGCGCATTAAACCACCCTCCGATACAGGTAACCTTATACTGCAATGGGCGAAACGGCACAATAAAGCGCTGGATATTTTGAGGTACATACATTTTACCACGTTTAAATGAGAGCGTTTTAAGCGCTTGACGGGTGACAGGTAACTGCATTAGACACGTACAATAGAATATTCAATTATGGTAATGCGAGGTGCGTTCGGGGCATGTGGGCGATAGTGCGCGTGCTCGACGCCATTTTTGTTCGTTGGCGCGTTTAAGGTTTTGGGATTAAGTCGCCCGTTCGAATCGTAACGGTCGGATTATGGGCGCATTTGGCGTTATTTAAATTGTAATTCATATAAGATAAATTGGGGGAGCAGCATAGTTTGGATTGAAACTATACACGTTGTTTTATTTTGCTGTTTCACTGAAGATACATTTAATTTTTTTGTCTGGATTTCCAGAGTTATTATTATATCCGAGCGTAAAAAACTTTAAGATAAGCTTCAGTCTTAACAGTGTTCTAGTTTTGATATATATAAAGTTAGATAAATAGTGCACATGGAATATCAGCTGATCCACAGGATTAATCTTTGTATTTTCCCCTAAAATCATGACACGATGGGACATCCGTAAGTGCGGCAGAGTCCGCTGATGAAATAATAGTGGAATAATTAGAGATTAGAGCCGGGAGTCGAGCGGCCATCAATGCACGGGAGGATGTGCGTCGGACGCGCCACTAAACACTGTGGCCCTGGAACTAAGATCTCCTAGAAGTTACCGTTAACATAATTTCGTTTCAATTTATAATAATGTGCCGTCTTTTCACAGATTTATTGGATAAGAAAATTATTAATCTTAAGCCGTGCTATAAGCTCTCGCACCAAAATATCATTTTTGACTAAGCGTTCTGAGCATAGACAAGAATGTTGTGTGAAACATGTTCAAAAGTTATTAACCTTGCAGTAAATTTAAACTTTCTTGTTACCTAAATCCCTAACAGTGTACGATTATAGCACATAATAGCTTTTTAAAAAAGCTCGATCCAAATATGTATATGAACTTGAAAGGAAAATGCCTACTTATTGTTGAAATTATTTCAGACTGGAATTTATCTGGTCCCGTTAAAGTAAGCACCGCTTCCAGTATCGCAGTACGTGTGGATCGATGGAGCGCAGCGCTGGTCGATGGCGCGGCGTGACAAAGATCCACCGACAACAATCTGCGTCAATTTGCGAGCTGACAAGGTGCGGTCGCGAGCGCCTGCACCGCCGAATGTCGTTGAGTCGACTTTAATGCCAGTCTATTTATACCAGGTACAAGTATAAATGCAGATAGAAACTGGGAATTCAAAGTATTTCTTACCTGTCATACCGAAAACACACTGACGATATAAGTAGTCAGAAATATTTAGCCAAAATGAGCAGAATAACTATGGTCAGGGAAAGCCTGAATTGAATCGTAATATAGAACGTGGAAGGCAGGAACAGGCTGCAGATGAGCGTAGTAATTTTTTTCCATTTTGGAATAAGTCAAGGACTTCGACGTCAATAACTCTTCCAATTCCTCAATAAATGTTCTGGTTTTAGATGTCACGTCAGACGGTGTCAAACGTTACGTGAGAAATGATTTACAAAATTGTGTCCTTCCGGATTATAAAACAATTTTTAACGGTCTAACTCGTCTCTACTTATTAGTCCGGTGCACGGCTAGTTCAGTACAACTATCACTCGTTCGGCGAGCACCGTAGAGCCCTCGACACGTGCCTCCAAATCGGCTGTTTGTTCTTTGCATGCACGAGTAGGGGTTCCTATCAAACGTGTAGTGGTTTAGCGTTGAGTGCAGGCGATGCAAATCTGTCTGTTTTAGAACAGAATTTGTGTTCCAATTTTAAATATCACAAGTTCAACATATTAAATAATAACAGTACCTATTATAGTTGTATATCATACATATGTGACTTGCATCGAGGAGGTATGGTTTATGATATTGATGAATTTTAGCCTTTATGAACACCAAATTACTATCCATGTTTTTTACCTTATTTATAGAAAGTAATGACATTGAGAAAAATACATCGGTGTGCAACTGTAACAACGATCACCGATTACTTATCTAAGTGACAAATGTGCGTCAGCGACTCACCTGCTTCAAATATTTTGATTTCAATAAAACAGTAAGTTACATAGTTTTTTGGAAGCTTCAGTATCACCAATTCAATATCCGTACATCGTTCGATTCTCAAAAGGAATATGTTGTATATCAAGATTGGATCGTGAGTCCTCATTAGCCCTCGCCCGCGCCGCCCCCGCCGCCGCCCTGAGAAAGCGCTACGTGCCGCGTGCGCGCGCCCACAGATAATGTGTTATTTACCGATCCGGTAATCAGCTATTTGCTGCCAATCCTCCGATAGCCACGCGATGAGTGCTCATAGTCTACGATCCACGTAGATGTCTTAAATATAATAATTATTGTGATTATAACGATGAACGTTTTCGAAACAAACTTCGTCCGAACTCAAGAATGTTGTTACTTTTACTTTTAATATTAGTGATGAAACTGTAGTAACTTAATTATGATTTGAATTATAAAACTAGTCTGAATTATTCTGAGTTTAAATGTTACTTATTAATTTCACGGTCTTCATACTGGAATGGAAAGCCGTAATAATAATGGTATTTGTTTAATCATTATTATTTATTGTTATAACTTAGGCACATATTTGTTTTATATAAAAAAGCGAATAGGATATATAATACACATACATATTCAGCACTGGAACAATAAAATGATCTAAAAAAATATACATAACTATAATTCGGTACTGACAAAAATATACATTTAATTGAGGTCGCGGTCCTAGTGACGGTGATTGCTGAACTGGGAATTGTGGGTTCGACTCCCACTCAGGACCAGTAGGTATTAATGTTATGAGCACAAGTGTTTATTCTGTCGAGATGTAAAAGTATCTAGTTATATGAGTAAGTCCGCAATGTCTTTAGAAATTAATATACCCATATATATAACATACGTTTATTTATGTGGTCACACTAAATCGAGTATAACAGTATAGAGTCAAAGACATTATTATTGTTATTTACTTAACTTTCTCCTTTATGCCATCAAGTCGATGCTTTATTGCAACAACCAAATTTGTTCTATTTCATATGATGACAACGAGGCGTTGTAAAACGAATGGCAATACTCGTAAACGCGTAATCCGGTCGGTCGTAAAACGCGTAAAAATATAATTCCGCGGCGCCGCGCCCCGCGTAATTACGGGCCGCAATCAACGCCCGTAATAATGATTACAGGGTGTTACAAAACAACCTCACGCTTACAATGTTGCTTAAGGAACGCATCGCGCCTTTTTCAATGTGCGGTTTTCAGTAGGTACAGAGCATTTTACAAAAAACAGTCATATAAATTAAAGACAGTATATTTATAAATTTTTCCAATATATAAATTTTTTACTCAATAAGAGTGGTATTGAAAAAAAAGCAATTAAAAGCTTTTATAAATATGTATACCTATATATAACTTCATGTAAAAATCCTCTGAATAAACAAACAAAAGACTAACAAAAGAATCACTAAGTTGTTTCGCTGAAACGCATTCCAAACGCCGCTAGTGTGAAGACGCTCTACTTGCAATCGGCGGTTTACTTTCGAACCTTAAGTGTCATTAGAATATCACTCGATTGTTCCCGGAGGCGCATTTTTAGAGCCGAACACGCGATAATGTAGAAAGTTTAGATGGAAATTTGATCTCAGCCATTACGCCGCACAGTTTGAACGCGACCTAATAATAATTAAAATGGAAAGTTCCATTGTAGTTTTATTAAAATTATTATTAGTATTCCGGGCCATCTGTCGGTCAATTTTTCTCAGCCTTCTTCCTGCATAGCATTCGAATCGGTTAGGTGAGGACATAGAAGATATTGTTATTGTTATTATTTGGTTATTAAATTTGTAGCATTTCTAACAACGAAATGCACATTAAGTGGCAAGAAATTAAGCCACATAAGTTTTATATTAATAATAAAAATATCAACCATTGTCAAAGCAAAAATTATAGCTCATGATAAATACTACCTACATATATACCACTTTACCACAGCTACTTATGCTGAATGAAAATAGATTAATATTTACTTATTTTTGCAACTGCGTTAAATTCTCTCATCGCCTATTTAACGGACTATTTTGTCTTTAAATTCTACGTGCTTTTAAAATCTATTACCTGCAACAATCCCAATACGTAAATACGTCAATTAGAGCATTCAAACGTTTTAAAGGAAATGCAATGCTTAGCATACGCCTTTGATGCATTTTTAGAGTTTTAAGATTAGATTTTATTATAGCGTTTGACCCACTCGATCAAAAGAAGGCAAATTGCGCCAGAAGAAATTACGATAGGTAGCTACCCCAAGTAAGAATACCTACCGTAAAATCTACAACTTCAATTTTATCGGAGGAATAATTAAATTACTCCGCAGCCAAATGGGAAAGTTACTCAACGAGAATTTAACAATCATTAAGTAAGCACAATTATAATAAAAGTAATTTCCATTATCATTATCGTTGCTAGTCAAAATATTTGCCTCCATTACGGTGAAGGTGTCATTATTTACAGATAATAGGTACAAATATTGTTTTAAGCCGTTCTCGCTAACCATTACGTGTTTGTGTCTCAGATAACTGTCATTGTGGAGTGGTACTGTTCATACAAAGGTGAAGTCGATAACCTGATAGTGTTCACCAAAATATTTCTTATTATAATTCAATACGGAAATCAAATTGATTCAACAGCAACGCGTATTTTACGAAAGGATCGTACACTCGAGTCAAAACGTAATCGTTGACATTTGCTTTGGTGACTGTTTTTTAATGTGGATATGTTACATTTAGATTTCAGTCTTGCCCTTCAGTTTAAGAATTCAAATCCTGATGCGTTCTTGACTTTACAAAGTATATTTTTAAGATGAAATACCAGTTACTGTAAAGGAAAAACAACGTGAGAAAAACAACACACCTTACAGTCCTCCACAACGTTATCTAAAGTCGGTGATGTCTCTCGCCCACTGTTGGGCACCGAGGGAATCTTGGGTTTAACCCTTCTCGTTTTTATGGTAGACCTGTAGGCAACAGAAAACTATTTGAGATTATACGAAAATAATTCGACTAACCACCTGCAAGGAAACGGACTACGTGACCGATTACGATTTACATAATAATAAATAAAAAGTCATATACAGGTACTCACTATCTTCAAGATACCTATGTATATTGATGCGTCATAGATAGGTACACGTACAGTAATATTTTAAGCTCTGATATCATCTGTTCGAAACGACTCGGAGAGTACAATGGCTGCAAAAGCTTATTGCTTCACTGACACAAAAGTCAAAGTGCGCTAAATCTCTCCAACAAATAACTCTAACTGAACGGCAAACTCATATCAAAGCGCTTTATACTTCAAAACATCAGCAAACAGGGACGAGACTAGAAGCAATCCGTTGGACATAAACCTAGCGCAGAGCGGACAGATCAACGTAACGATACTCGGGCAATAATCCGTTTACTTTTATCTCTACCCCTTGTATCACCGACAACGTTTCCACTACACTCACGATCGACCTTATACACACAGAAATAGAATTAGGTTTTCCGTAAACGGCACGCATAGGTAATGTTGTGAGGAGTGTCCGTCAAAGAGGTTATTACCTGAAGGATATAAAGATGCTCGCAGTCGGGCGGACGAAATGCAAATATCTTTAGTTCCTTACTCAGCTGAATATATCAACTGAAGAGTCGGACAATTTGTTACACACAAGGGTGCAATGGAATCTCGTATAGAAATTAATGTCTACTTAATACACACACTTAATACACACAGTGTTGGGAGTTTTTTTTTCACCGGCTTTTTTCTCCCGGTCTACTATAGCCTGAGGGGCAAACAAGGCCGAAGTAAGTAATTAAGTAATTAAGATGACTAAAACATGACCTTCATTGAGTGTATGTATGTACCTTATGATGAATTAAACAATTTGAATTTGAATTTGAATTTGAACAGTCATTTTTCGATAAAATTATCTTAAAGTAGGTCAGGTAAGATAAAAAATGAGAAGCTAGGTAAAAATAAGGTGTAAGAAAATGATGGGATAAACATAGAAATTGAAATAAGTTGTATTCGTGAGAATAATACCTAATGCACATCCGAGCACTACAACTGTAATTCTCAGCCATGCGATCTCGTCTATCATAATAACCTCAAAAAGAGGTCAAAATCTAATTGAGCTTTAATATTCATGTCTATAAACTGCATCACCAACCACTAAGCACCAAGCGCTCTGCAGATTGCGAATTGAAACAAATGAATACTGTATATAAAATGGACGAAAAGGATAAAGTTTCAAACATTTCCACACACGAACGCTTCTTTAACCAAAGACACGCTCTTACAACGGTTACTAGTATTCATTGCCCTTATCGTTTTTCACTTAACGATCAACAAATAGAAAACAAAGCGATATAGACGGCCACGCTCGAGCAAACCGCTGATTCGGTAGCCGCGACCGCTTTACGAGGTACTGTAAAAAGGACAAACTGTTTATTTATGCGCGGGGACGGTGGGCGGCGATTGGAACCCATAAATGAGACCTGCACTTTTACTGCCGACGCTCCCTTTAAGGACCAAGAAACGCTGCTGAGGTCGAATTGAAAGCGACACGCGGAGCTATCCCCGGCGTCCGCTTTTTGGTGCATGACGGGTGGGTGTTCAGGATGCCAGGTCGG
>DWEM01000243.1:0-21849 GCA_018245935.1 Agara belti belti
CGACCCGGGATTTGAACGCAGGACCTCCCGATCGGCAGTCGCGCTAGCAACCGCTCGACCAACGAGGCAGTCAAAATAAATTATTAAATATACTTAAGAGTTAATTGTAGTAAGTGTTGTATTTATGTAGTATAAAAAGATATTTTCATTCTTTCTGTCTCTTTAATTCAGCGAAAAAATAACAAGATGTTGAAACTTCTTTCCCCTCGAGTCACATAAAACTTATTCATTATAGCGAATTTAATGACGTCAGTATATTCATTTGGCATTCGACCCTGAACACTTGCCGTATAAAAAGGCTATTTCATAATAATGAAGGCAAAGTTTTTGCATATTAACGGTACGGTTAGAATTACATTTTCCGAGTCACCTTGATGTATTTTTATTTTGCACGCAAGCCTTTTAGGTGGAATTAGCGAAAGACGAACGGCTTTGCCGTTTTTAATATGATTAATACATAGCTTATTGGCAACAGTAGTATTGTTAGTCACACTAAGTGATTGAATGTAGCGGATATAAAATTGACTGCTAAAAGAACATATATGTATACTAAAAAAATACTCATTGCCCTTATATGCGGTGGCACAAATCATGTGATTTTTGTATTGGTATCTACATATTAACGTATTATTATTACAATAACATTTTCAAATAATACATTACTTCTAAGTTCCCAAACAATATACTTTTGATATATCTAGATTTACACATATTTTATGCAAACTACTGCGGAATTCTGTTCATTACGCTGGGGATTTGAGACACTATGTTTTAGAAACCAAATATGAATACACAAACAGTCATTGTAAAGAGTCCTTGACCTAGTTTAACTAGGTATCACTAGATCTAGATTATTGTGTTGATAGGTCGCAATTTTGATCAACCAACATTTACGGATAAATTAAAAAATATTATTTCTAGCCAGTTCTTAATTTAAAATATTTTCTATGTTTTTGCTATAAATAACATACGTATAACATGTTTTGATGAAACATGCATATAATGATGAAAAATAAATTTTAACAATCGGTTTCAATGAAAAAATCTTCATTTTTTATTTGTATTGTCGCCATTGACTTGCTTTTATCCTATTAGACTATGATTTTATGACAGTCACTACTTGTCATTCAGATATAAAGCTGTCTATACTATACTTGTGTATTGCGCAGTCACGGTTGTGCCTGTGATTTGTCGGAGTAGATCCATGTAAAAGAGTGACTGTAAACATTTAAAGTTCTAAGCGTATTTAGGTCTGGCACGGCCCTAATTAGTGAGGCTCCAGTATTAGCATTTTAACAACTCGCGCGTACTACGGCGTAATTGAACTTCAGGTTGAGGCTTGTTTTAAAGGTGAGAACAAAAAGTAAACTTATATAATGTAACATCTTGTTGAATATCAATGTAAGAGTTTGTAATATGTTTGAAATAATTGTCAGACAAACGAAGCACTGATTATTATTAGGGGGATCGGGAGACCAGTGCTATTATTTTCAACTCAATAATACGTAGCTACTAGTATATAGAAACATATTTCAAATATAATCTCTCTGGCACTGAAGCTAATAGGTTACATGTAATTTTAGCAAGAGGTTGAAATATTGATTACTATTGATACGTATAGACCAATATTTAATTTTAGAAGGGGTCCTACCACGCAACCGGAGAAAGTTTAAATCTTACTCAGCGCAACTCTAGTAAGGATTATATGAGGTAGGGATTACCGAATAAACCATCTGCCGGAAATTTTCCAACGACCCTGAAGGCTTGTGACAAGGCTTAATGACTATGACCTAACGATAACAAGCGCGATCGAATCCTTAACGTGTTTTCCGAAGCATGGAAACGTTGCAACTTACTCGTACCTTGGCAGAATAAGTATTTTATCTATACACGTTAAAGGAGAAACGAAATTTTTTATTTTTGCATCTGTAATTTCCCATCTGTCAAATATATAATGTTACATTTTAAATTGTATTTATATTTAATATTTATAAGAAAGAAAGTTAAAATGCACGTAATAGTGAGGAACAAAATTACCATTTAACATTGTTAATAAATCGATCTTAATAAAATTAGTTAGCACCAAACACATATGGAAATCTGACCAACAAGCTGAAATAAAATGTTAACCTTAACGCCGTATCACGAAAATGCGACAAATCGCTGTCGACATTTCGGTTTCAAGTTACGATCTGTGTATTTCCCGCGAGATTCAAATGTCAAATCATGTAGGATCGCTTTATACGTTGCCAATTGCAAAGACGTTTCATTTCATTAAATTATTATTTGATAATACTACAAAACCAACGCATATTACTTGCCTGCTGAACAAAAACATTATACTGCCTATTTACTGATTTTCGACGGAATGTTTTCATAGCTACGCTAATGAATGTATCGTAAATTCGTAATAACAGACTGTAAATAGTGACATGTGATAATTGTGTATTATGAAGACAATAATGTTGCCACACACAGACATTCGTAATATTTTTGAAACACCTGCTTACTATAATAAAAGTATGTAGTTTATCGTCAAAAGTCTTTCCATTAAAGTTTTTCGTAACGGGTTCACGTCAGAACGAGTAAGGTGGAGGGAACGGAATAGAGAAATGAGGGAAGAAAATTGTTATACAAGACAAGCCTTTTAATCCGTCGCCTCTGAAATATTGCGTCGCTGAATTTATGTCGTCGATAAAACATGCTCCCTTAAAAAGTTTCTTATTTTAACACAGTTATCTTTAGAAATAATTGGTAGTGCAGAAGCGTCGTAAACGAAAATTTAAACATTCGTCTGGGTCGAGTTTAGTTTCAGTCGACACTGATTTTAAATATACACATTTAGAAATGCGGAGCTATTTAAAATGTTCCCTAGTATTTCTTTTTAGTATTCTCTTAGTAATAATCGTCTTACTTACTCGTCTCGTTTCGTCGGCCAGCGGGGCTGGCCAAGTGCAGGTTAGCAAATTTCACAGATCTTACAGAACAGTTGAGAATTCTATTCTTACTTGACGATGTTTTCCTGTAGATCTATCATCCGATGTATTTCTGATACGTTGAAAAATAGCTCTATTTAATATTACCGATATTTTGAACAATGTTTCAAGGCCAGGCTATCCGCTGCTCTGGCTAAGACCTTCAATGCCTGGACTAATTGATACATAGCAATTTTGAAGCGATTTTATTGCTATGTAGGTCAAGGCAGCGATTTACCCGCTAGAGGTAAAATACATACTATATGTAAATTTTATAAACGAACAACCTTCATATTGCATTCATTATAACTGTGCAAACTTAAAATAGAACCTTTTACAAAAGCTGACACGATATGAAATTATTAAAAATCATATTCAAAGGGATATTACTGAGATGTTTATAACGTTCCTTGAACTTAAATTTCGTATAAAGGGAGGTCCCTTTATACATTACAATACGCTAATATATGAGAATTATGAACAAAAAGTCCTTCCCGGTCTAGTTAGCAACAATAATTACTGTTAACTAACGGCGTCACTCCGTTCCACGGAGTGCTACGGTTGCTACGCTAGGGATTTCAGTGTATGTAGTTATTATCAAAAGTTTAAAATCTAACGCAATTATTATATAATGTAAATAATTAACTTTGTAAAGTTACTTCAGCCCTTTGTAATTCTGTTAATGTTACAAATACGCAATACGCAAACATTCCGAAGCTACTCCAACAACGCAATTACACAAATTGCTAAAACAATTTGTCTAATTACGCTGATCAATATTTCATTTTAAATCAGTAAACGAAACTATTTGAAGGTCAGAAAATTAATTATTATCTAAAATTAAGTAAAAGGTAATCTCAACAATATTATAAATCATCTTAAAGTTTCTTCGGTGTAAATATTTTTACATAGGTATATATGTATACATATGTATGAATGTATTTTACTACAGTGAAGTGTTTAGCTGAAATACTAGCTGATACTTGCCTGTTATTGACACAGTGTTTGATTTAAAATGAATTGATGAATGATCAAACGAATATATACCTAATGTTCCATATTAGATTTATCTGTTGATATCGGAAGTCACAGTTCACTGTTTACTGACATTTGTAATAATGTTACCATACCAAAATATCTTTTTTTTTTTAGATTGAAGACCCGAGCCATCGAAAGGGTGGCGGCGCGAGCACATTTTTAGTACCTATGAATGGCGGCATATGGACTATGTGCGTGTCGTTGGAAGGTACCTTTCTATTTGTGATTCCTTGCGTTCCCTTAAGAAAAAAGGTTGTATTATTTTAAAACTGCTGAATTTACTTTCAGAGGAGGAGGTGCAAATGCTGTCTCGAATTGGATTCCCGACTCAGCCGCTTTGCACAAATTATTTAGCAAACAATGATGATGAAGAGCCAAGGGCTGATTGGCAACATCGTAAGTAAAATTAATTAATCAATCAGCTAACTTGTTTTAGTTCCTTTTAAATTTGTTTATGATAACTTTTAAACTGAAGAACTACTTTTTTATGTATTCCAAATACTAATTATGATTTAAAAAATACTATTTTGTACGTAAAATACTAATCGACCAATCTGGCACAATATCTATGCTACATAGTTTTTTTGTTAGAGAGTTCAAGTCAAACCTAAGACAGTGTATTATTGAGTTGTAAACTTATAAAAATAGCTTACAACGGTTCAAAAACGTGCTAACGAATAAAAAACAGAATAATTACAAATAATTATTATTTTAACATCACGCCAGGTCCATAACAAAGGAGGCAGACAGTGCCGAGTGCGAAATGTCTCTATCTAATTGGTACAGATAAATTTTGAAATTGTCGCTACAACCTTGCATTTTCCGTAGGTATGCAGAATCTATCCATATCTTGCGCGCTCGTATGCCTCATAGTGCTGAGCAGTGCGGCTCTTGTCGGCATTTTCGGTGTATGCAAACACCAGATAAGTGCCGTTCTCATCACTGGCGTCATGTACCTCTTGGCTGGTAAGTAATACAGCATTAGGGGTTCTGCGACCATTTCAACTTATTGTCTTCGTAACGTAACAATAGTTGTGTATCCCCACAGGTATGGATGGATTTTATCAAGATCATATCTAAACCAAAAGACTTAAAAAATAAAATATTATATATGCAATAAATACTTATATGCAATAAAAAAATGTATATTCTAAAACTCTGAAACTAACAAATAAATATAGATCTCGTAGTTACCTACTTTCCTTAGTTTATAGCGGTGTTAGGTCATGAAACTTTTAGGTTTAGGGTCCCTGACTGATATATGAAGACATCCGTACATACCTAATAGAGTTTAGAAATAGTTTCTTACACAGAGAGTGGGGATTATATTTTTCAAGTTAAACTTGGGAACTTTCCCATAAAAAAATTTAAGGTCATCGTATTGTCGATCGCAAAATCATTAATTATATTTAGGTAATTTAATCTGGCTGATTCTTTTTCCAATTGATTTTCAGTAGGTATAATAGAAAAACTAACACATTAACGCGTTACCTTCCATAACTATATCCATACAAATATATTTTAAATATTACAATAACACTAACTTTAATGAAAACAAAATACACGACGTAAATGTTTTAATTATAAATACGCTTATGTTACTTATAAATACGCATAACTAAGAATCCAGTACCACGGCACTTAAGCTACGGCACGCCTAAGCGGCCTAAGTGGGCCTTTAATGTTTAATTTTCACACTTGCACCTAATGACTCGAAATGGGAGTAGGTCCATAATCGTTAATTTTATTACAGGTCTTTTCGCGATGTTCACGCTAATGATAATACACTTTAAGCGGGTGCAGCGCGTTTCTTCTCGCGGTATCCACGGAGACGACACCTGCGACGGCGTGATAGGTCCGCGGTACCTCGCCCTGCCGCTGCTATCCGCTAGAGAGTTCACCACATCCTGGTCGCTGGAACTGGGCTGGGGTGGGGTGGTACTGGTCACTACTACATCACTGCTCTGGATTTTACTATCGAAAATTATGCGTTACAACCCCATCTCCTCTATGCTGTTGTGAATCTGTCTACTACCTTTACGTGCGGCCTTCACTGAACGCTTGGATCTAAAACGGACTTAATTCTGGTAATGCATTTCGCAAAGATAATAAATAAGATAATACACATTACTTTCTAAGGTTGTGCTTCTATAATCATAATACTTATCTAGTGAATTGGTTCCGTTTTAGTGCAAAGTTTAATGAACAGTCGGTCTCTTTATGTGTGTGTGTATGTCAATTATAAATACTGAGAGAACGCAGATCGTTCTAAACAAACTAAAACAGTATTCTTTGAATGAATACACTACAAGAGAAATACCAAAAAGCTATGGTGAATTTAAAAACCAAATTACGAGTAGCAAGTGGCAACCCTAAAACAAGTATCAACTTTATACTACCAATATAATTTTTATACATTCTACTTCTTAGCCGTGATCATGTTATAAGAACATTCGTATGCATTTTCAAAGTAATATTATTGTTCTATCGAAACAATTAATTCACATACTTTCCACAAATATTTTAAATTTAAATACTGTATAAAACTGCGCAGTAATTAATTTCTGTAATTACCATTTAACTAAAACTTAATTATTTTTTTTTAAATAAAAATCAATATGGTTAAACATTATATTGTAAGTCTTAATTTGAATACAATATAAAAATTTAAAATTTTGTAGATATAAAAAATTAATCTTGAACATTTCCCGTTTTAAAGAATTTAAAATTTTTAATAAACTCTCCAAAGCTTACGAAATTTAGCTTAGGCCATCGCCAAGCTTGCTGCCGTCCATTACTATTATTAATGTTGATATAAATTATATGATTTGTTCTTTACTAATCCATTTTATCTTATGACACGCCTTGAAAGTTGTGTTTGATGAGATTAATGAGACTTCGTGTCATTAATTACACAGATAGAAACGTAATGCTCCAATCCAGATTGACTCAGAATGAAGTAGATGTTCCCATGGTAAGGTGTATTTGCCACTCGTACATAACAAACTTTTATCATCCGAGAAAACGAATGATAAAAGTCCAGATGTCCACGTCAAAGAATTTCACGACTTCGTTATACATCGTGATAAAATAGAAACTTAAGTTCATAACTTTATTCCGTCTTTTTTATTATTTTAACGTGTTTTACAGCCAATAACATCTTGCTGAACGTTAATCTCTATATCAACAGGACGAGCGTCCTCATTATTAGCATCATGTCAGATATTGGAAAAAAGTGTTGGGCTGAAATCTTTTGTTAAATTTGTCTTTAGTTAAACCATTGACTTTCAATGCGTGCAATAAGTATGTGTGTATTTATATAAATATTAAAAGCACGAATTCGTCAAATGAACGGTACTAAGAGAGAATATAATACGGAAGTATATTTATTGTAAATACTTTTTAAATACTCTTATAAATGTATATTTTTCGCCAAACTTGAGCTTTTCTTACCATTGTACCTGTTACGAATTCTTTACGCTATATGGCTACCTTCTATTGTTATCTTGTACCTACAGTTGAACCATTTTTATCTACGCTCCAACTAATCTTTTACAATTTAAATATTCACAAAGACATCATTCTAGAGTGCTTCAGCACGAAATTTTTCCTATAGGTAACTATGGAAAAATGGAAAAAATACTGTTTTCTCACAATAAAATCTACGATTTTAAAATGGAGACATGATAATATCACATTGCACAATTTGAATGCAAACAAAAGCGGTGATTATTAAAGAAAGTAATCTTTGTGTTGTTTTGGATACATTCATACAATGGAACTAAATGAAAAGCGGAAAAATTACTTGGTAATTAAGTGGCGCCATTTTGTAAAGGTCACGCTGGCAACACTGGCTTTTGTTTTAATGTTTTTAATTGTAAAACGTAATATTATGTTAAAGTTCTAGGATCTACATGGTCTGTAAAATTACCAGAATAGACTTTACGATCTGTTCATATACGAGTACGTACTTCTACGCGTTAATTAAAACTGGTTAAATGATGTTGATTTTCCATTATTGCTTATGAGTTGTAAGTACCTATTCCAATCTCACGGGTCCAAAACATTATTGCGTCAGGTAATGAGGCGCTGAGCTTCTTCAGAGATTTCAGATGTATATTGATTTGAGCAATAAGTGAAACCTTCGTTCATAATTACGTAGTAAGTATAGACCTACAGGTAATTATCAACAATAGTTACAATTGAATGCGAAGTGTTCCCTAAAAAAATAATTGTTGTAGAACTTCATTATAATATTACATTATCTTTAAAGAAAATAATTTATTTCCTACTTAGCATATGCATAAAAATAATCTAAGTACTTAGAGAGTCGAAGCAGCATTGTGTTGAAATTACTTATTAGACACTTAACGTTAGATATGAAAATACAAGTACTTATAATAAAATAATTTGATTTGTTGTAAAAATGAGCGTTTTGTGAAAGTCGGTGCTGTGAGTTAGTACATGAAAATCATTGTTTATAGTAATATATATAGTTAGTTGGAAATATTAAAAATAGTTTGTATTAAGTTTATGTAAATAATAATTTTATTTCTATGTATAACGTACGTTTAATGTTGTTGACAATGAAATGTTAGCACGATATTCTCGTTATTATCTTGCTATTTCCTATATTAAATCTCGCTATACTCGATATTTTATTTAATTTTAGACTGAAATATCACAAGTGAAATATTTGATTATTGTCGGATATTGACAGGACGGAGTTAGGGTGTGAAAAACTGGTAACCCCGACGTGGGTATGGCAAATGACGCGCTGTTTAAAAGTCGGTCCCGGTTGTTGTGCTGTCATCTTTAAAGTTTAAACGTTGTCGAAAGCTTGGCCTGTATTTTGCCGCTTGCATGGATGACTATTATGTCAATTGCATATACGTAACTACGGTAAGCGTGATATAATGATTTTTTCCCGCGTAAATACATTCACCGAAGAGAGATACGAGTACTTAATTAAAGACTGTAGTCAAAACAGTCGCATTTTAATTTTGTTAACTCCGTAGAATCGCGAGTATCGTTAGCATGTGCATTAACATTACTGTTAATACAAACTGAAAAATCACATTCTCAGTCTATTATTATTATTCTAATCAGATTGCACAAGATGTTACCTAGTTATTCGAAATAGATATTACATAGTTAAACTTAAGTCCTTTAAATGCTTGTATGCACTATGAAATCGCGTTGTTTATATTGTGATGTTAGTGTATTAAATAACTATGTATGTTGATACGTTGTATTGTGTTATATTATGTACAACATTGTTTTGTATTTTAAATGCATAAAGCAATATTATTTTCTTTAATGACCTGTCTTTTATTTATATCCA
The DNA here is from genome assembly GCA_018245935.1 of Agara belti belti. NCBI lineage: Eukaryota > Metazoa > Arthropoda > Insecta > Lepidoptera > Hesperiidae > Agara > Agara belti. Next base: position 9,358 of record DWEM01000243.1, read on the forward strand.
CCAAACAATATTAATCAAACCCTTTAATAGGTATGGTTCTAGAATTTAAAAATACGACATTTTTATAAGAATATCTTTTATTATCCAACTTAAATTACTGTACAAAACACTAGCGATTTTAAATCGCACTCTTTGCTTTTATTTCCATGTATAAAGTACATCTCACAGTATACTTGCAACACCAAACAAATCAACAATGTGTTGCCAGTCTGTATATCTGATAATGCGTATTAATTTGAAATAGCCCTGTAGGAACACCACAATATTGTAAGAGAAAACTGCCTGCCACATTAGATTCCTGCATGTATGCCACCTCCGCCAATGTGCAATGGAACAGTGTGGTGCCGTATGCTCTAGACCTCCTGCAGCAGTGGATGTGATAAGTCATAAACGCCAGAAGCTATGTATTCACAAAATTCAATTTTCTATAGCCTGTTCATCATCCTTCAACAATTCACCCTCCAGATCGATATCTTCCGCTTTCCGTTTCTTTCCACGAGGCCTTTTCCCGTGCATCATTTCCAGTTTGATCTTCTTGGCTTGCTTCTTCTTCTCCCTCAGCTGAAGTTTCCTTTTAGCTGCCTTCTCAGGATCGTGGACTTTTTCTTGAAGCAGTAACTAGAAATATTAGGAAAAATTACATTAGAATATGACATAAAATTATTTTATTTAGTTATTGGTCAAAATATATTATATTCTGAACCGAGATATTCATACTAACATCAGTTATATTTATAAAGAAATGTACCTTTCAAAAACTCAAAACTATTTGTATATGTTTATTAAATTTTAATTCACCTTACTTACTTTAATTCACATAAATAGCTACAAATATATTATGGACCATAAGTAGTCATAGATAGATAAATAGATAAAATAGATAGATAAATAATAAAAAATATTTAATGTCTTAAAAGCCAGTCAAAAAATTATAAGTATCTAACTGATATGTTCAACAATATCCATGCTCAATTGAAAAATAGAATGATTTTAAAAATCGAACTAACCTTCTTTCTTTCAGCTCGCTTTACATTCAATTTAGATTGGACTTCGGCTGCCATTTTACTATATTCGATGTCACCAATCTTCCTGCGCAACTTTTTACCCAACCTTCCGGCAAGCCGCTTCGCGGGGCTCGCTGGGGCCATCGCATCGCCGGTAGACAGCTCTCGTATTATCGGCGGCAGTATCACATCGACAACTTTGCTGAGGTCCTCGATTTCTAGGGAACTCACAACGTGAAGCCAAGTTGTGAAAATTGCAATACGCTGAAAATAGAGCAAGCTATTAGTGTTTGTTATTGCTGAGGTCTAAATTAGGTCAATGACATCTTGACAGAGTTTCAAAGTGAACAAACTGCAAGTACTATGGTTATGTTAGCGGCAGGGGAGATATAACGATAGCTGAAAAAGGTTCTACTTTTAAAACCCAACAAGATACTCACAATATTCATACAAACAGGTGCTTTAGCTACTTCAGCATTAATAGCTTTCCTCAATCTAAACAAAATCCATCGAATGTGCACTTTCCCACTACTTTCCATTTCATTAATGTCTTCCTTACCTTTACCAGATAATTTGAAGAATGACATAGAATGTATTAATTTCATTATCTCAAAGATTACTATGGTGACCTGAAATAAAAGAACACGATTATGGAGTGTTAAACTTAATTTTAAACCTATTTTTCAAATCCGGCTCGAAGGACCAACACCATAAACCATTTGTATGACAATATACAGAAAAACAACAAAAACGGTGAATATTATAATGAAATAATAAGTAATTAACATACCTGATCTGCCATATCCTTAGAAACATTGGGCGTGTACTGCGCACACAAATCAAGAATGAGACTTCTCAATGCATTTTCTGTTTCATAATAAATAAACCCTCTATCACAGTCTAATTTTTGCTTAGCTATGAGGTCCAATTGTCCCGCATCCACCGCAGACAAAATTTGCCCCAAGATCTTGACGGCTTTAAGTCTCACCCACGCGTGGGGATAAGCCAACAACGCTTGACAGTGTTGTGCTATATCGTCATAATCACACGAGAACTTGTTATTTTTCAATGTAGAAGCGCACTGGACTGTAATCGCATCGACTAAATTCAATATTTGTATCAAACTGTGGTCCCTTTCGTTCTGTTTTTGTTCGTCGGTCTTGTTCTCCTCTTGGTGTAGGCTCACTTTAACGAAACGTCCTTCAGTAATGTTGTTGCTTAGCAGTAGAATTTTTCCGTTGACCAACGACAGAAGTGTCGGTAAGCGACTTTTAAACTCATCCCCTTCAACGTTAACAAATCGAGTGCTCAGTTGCGCTGCCAGTTCAAAGTGTACTGGCTACAAAAAAAAAAAGGAAAATGATATCTCATATACATACTTATTACCTTGACTTTTTGCTGTGAACATTTAAACAGAATTCATGTCGAGATAAATTTAGTTTCAGTTCATTCATGTTTAAAAAAGATATTTACTAATCAGTTTTTAAATAAATGTTGTTTATGAGTAACGTTTACATCATGTCTGGGAATGCCGTGGATCGTTTATAAAAATTAGATAAAAATGGCTTGCAACTAAACAGGTTGAATGCAATACAAAACTGACCTGAGTGTCTTGGAAGAAAGCTAGTACTAAATCGAAGAGCTTATGTCTTTCAATTGCAGGGAACTTCTTCAGCATAGTTTCAATACATCCGGCAGCTGACGTGCGGCACTCCGGTGCACTGTCATTGACCATGCATGCGCCTAATGCTAGGAACACATAAGAACTGTGTTTGGCTAGTTGAGGCTGAAAAATGTCACCAATTATTAGTATCTTCATCATATATATAAATGTAATACTGTAATAATCACATAATTTTTTTCTCTAACAAACAAATATTAAATCGCTATTCATCTATACAAATAAATAAAATTGAAGTGTTTGTTTGTAATATTAAAATAACCGATATTTACTAAATGCATATGTATGTATACACGGTACATATACCAAAATGACATTTTTTACAATTTTTGTCTGTCTGTCTGTCTGTTTGTTCCCGCTAATCTCTGGAACCGATTTTGACGGGACTCTCACTGGCAGTATGCTGATGTAATAAGGAGTAACTTGGGCTACTTTTATTTTAGGTTTATATAAAATAATTAAATTCAAACGCGGACGAAGTCGCGGGCACAGCTAGTTACTCATAAAGGTACATTGATTTCCTGATAGCGTCACTAACGTTATCGCAGACCACAGACTTGTAAATATTTGACACGATTCTGTACTGTCTATTTGAGAGCAGCTGCGTTCGTTAATAAATTATCTAAACAGATATGTATTTCGAAAAACATAGATGCAGTTGATGAAGTTCTGCCGAGTTTGATATCAAATGACAGTGTGTGAAGTTGTCATAAGGTATTTAAAAAAGTATATAAGTGGATACTTACAACAGGTAACTTATTTATGATCATATCTAAGAACTTGAGCGAGGATTCTCTTCCATATTGCAATTCGTAGTTCAACTGTGCGACGAAGAACTGTATGTATTTCTCCATTCGCTTCCCCGGCGAGTAGTGTGTTAGGTAGTTCACGAATATAGCTCGAGCTTCGTCCCTGGATGGTATTTTTGTTAAAAGTTAGACATTTTATAATTTTCTGAACTTATCTAAGTGGCAAACATTATAAATTGCCAGATTGTAAACCTATTCAACGGCATTCAAAGTCAATGTGACCAGAGACAAAGACGTTTATTCGTACAAATATGGGTACATATAAAGATGTTACAGGATTATTAGTTCAAGCCATATTTGGCCTTTTACGGCGTACAAGTTTAAGTAATACCAGTCATATTTTATGTCTCATTAACCGGCATATTATTGTAAAATAAGCTCGCGAGTCTTAAAACTACTTAATAACTCCGACAGTTGCAAGATGGAATGACTTAAGCGTGGACATACTGGTGAAAACATATCCGTTTGTGATGTGAGAAAAACGATCTTAATATTCATGCATAGACATTGAACTTCATTACCTGGATCTGGACGATTCACTCAGTATGCATATCTTGGAAACCTTCTCCATGACTTCGTGGAGTTCCGTTGACACTAGTTTCGCTTCTAAGATTGCTTTTAGCAATGAAAACGAATTAGCTTGTCGCTCGTCGTTCTGACAATCCTCCTCGGCGTATAGAAGCAGGGTTTTCAGTTGGTCCACCTCTAGCGTATAGTATTTAACGTTGCGAATCAAAACTGTGACAGCCTAAAATATTGTATACTTTATTAATAGGGGATAGTAACTACTCAACTCAGTATCATTAATTTTAGGAGACTGTGAATATATAAGATTTCGTTCCAGAAGAACTATATTTTTTTTATGTTTGGAGAGCAGCAAACGAGCTGGCAGCAGTCACGAGTGACCGCTCCCGCCCATGGACATCTGCAACTGACCTCTGATAGGGTTCTATTGATGGGACTGTTAGTGTGAATACAGTTAATAGGTGTTAATAGGAATTAGTTGGTGAGTATTCGTTAGTAATAGGACTGCAGGAATGGGAAACCTTTCAGTCAATTTCTGCATACCTTGAAAGCGTTCCTCACTAGATGATAATTATCGTTCTGTTTGCTAATTTCAAATGTCGCATACTTGTGCAACATCGCGAATATCGTCTTCACAATATCGCGGACCATTTCTTCCAATGTCGGCGTACTGACTCTTATGGTCCACAGCGAACCAATGCATTTGAGGGCGCCGGTTGCTACTTTCACATTGTCGCTCTTCAACGCGTCCACTAACAGAGGAATCAAGGGATCCACGAAAGCTCTGCAATCCATTCTCGGTACCTTCTCCCTTTTGAGTATCACGTAGAGGATGTTCAAACTGAACTCGACCAGAGCGTGTGCGTTTGTCCTCGAGGACGTTTTCACGTGTCTCGCCTGCGATTCCTTATTCCTTTTAGGCGCTTCCGGTATAATAAAGCAATCCGATTTCGCTCTTAACATTTTCTCCTTTTGTATCACCGTCAACTCCCTCTTCGGAGCGCCCAGAACTAATTGCGGTATGCTTTCCGATGCGATGCCGTGAAGAAAGACAAAAAGCCATTCAGTGTCTATAAATTTGTTCGTAACCAAACCGCTAGTAATATGCATTAGGGCCTCTTGCACTTTGATCACTATTTTCTTCGAGTGATGCTTCTGCAGCACGTCTTTGAAGGGCATAATTAAATTTATCAAACACTTCTCCGTTACGTTTTGTGACACAATCATTAACGTCACGTGACTCTTCTTGCTGGGTTTCGCTTCTGGCGTTTTGTAATGCAACTTGTCGACTTCCTTTTCCTCTGAGAGCGCCCCAAATAAATCATTGATACATACATCGAGAATATGCTGAAGGTTATTATTTATATCGCCAGGTTTAAATTCACTTTTCAGCGCATCTAGCACTGCATGAATTGTTGCTACTAATACGTGTACTTGGAAGCCCCGAGTAAGTAACATGGTCACGTGTTCCAGGAAAACGTCCAAATACAACGTGCCAACGGTCATCATTATTTTCTTCACTATATCTCTAGCTGTGATCCTAACTTGTTTTAGAGGCGACTTTAAGAACGAGCACAACTTAATTATAATTCTAAAACAAAAATATTTAGATATAAATATTACAGTAAGAAGTGTTTATTTAAACGATAATAATATTTGTACTCTTAATATTTAACACGTTATTAATAAAATAAACTCTGGAAAATTTAACTATCAAGTTTCAAGGTAACGATTAGATAAAATTATAAATGTCCATGTTTAAATATTATCGAAGCTCAACTCACCCGGGCAACTGATGTCGCAGTAAGTCTCCGGGAAGCTTTTGCAGCAACTTGACGAGAGCCAATGCTATCGGTACGCGCAACATATCATCCTCTTGACGCGCCAGCCCGGTGCGACGGCGATTCACTTTGTGAGACTCTTCGTGTTCCGTCAATTTACCTATCGAACTGCAAAAAAAGATTTGACTCAAATGGCAACCCTTTGCTTAGTCAGGTTCATTACTAACATACTAATACATGGTATATATTGTCTCCAACCAACAAATCTCCACCCAAAATCTGGCTAAATTATTACCTACATGAATAATTAATTTATTGTAAATACTGCTTACTGCATCCTGCGTTACAAATCGCATAACAACAGTTCAGTGCTGCCAGGTTTCAATAAGGAATGTGACGCTAATTAAGATAAAAAAAAAACAAATAAAAGTAAAACTATACGAAAAGTTAATTATAGATTAAACTTACCGATTTAATTGCGGCAAAAGACCGGAAGACAAAGACTTGATGATTCTGTTAGCCACTGATGGAGATACACTCGTAACTCGCTCAAACGCTGGAACGTTTGGATCGCCTTTAGGTGTCTGTTCTTCGTTTTCTACTTTGTCGTCGGCCTGTGACAATTCTACATCGATATCAACAATTTTCTCACTACAGAGATCTTTATCGTTTGTTTCATCTGCTTTTTCGACAGGTCCTTCTAAATTCGTCGTATCCTCATTCGCATTGATTTGTACATTCCCAGTTTTCAATGATACCGTCAAAGCTTTGGGCAACTCAATATTCTTAACTTTCGTGAAGTCGAAATGGAACGCATCTATTATACCAATTAATATACGAGTCAGTTGCTTTTGATGGTCCGTTGAATGTCGCATTTTGTTTAAATAGAATTTCAAAATCACCTCATAGTGATACCACGGTAACAATTTGCAGCAAGTTGATATAACTTCAATACATGCATCGATCAACGTGTTTTTGTCAGTATACTTTTCATCACAAATGTAAGTGGTAGCTAATGGTAATATGAAATTGGTTAACGTTCTCGGTGTTGGGCATTTTATGACTTTTTTAAACACTTTACTGAATTTGAGGAGCGCCCTTACCCGCCTGTGCAGCTGTAAATGACACATGTTTTCAAAGAAATCCACTTCTCTGTCTTCCTTGTTCACGAGGTGTGATAAATCCGACAGCACTGCATCGGCATCTGGACATTCCCTTGCTAATTCTCCAAGCAAAGTTATAGATTCATTACGCAAAATATCGTTTTTGATATCTCTGATTCCAGTTGATATTAAAGACAAAACTGTATCCCGTATCAAGAATTGCCCATCGTTAGCCGAACGATACTTTAGGAGCAATGAAGGGAGAATCTTTTTCAAGCACAAACCAGCACTGTCGCGTAATCCAATGTCTTTTTCGGTACGTATAGAATAGAAACAATTATTGACGATCAAAATAGTGAGATCAATTCCGATTTCATTATTTTCGAACATCTCGTAGATTTTCTTGTATGCGTCCAATCTCCTATCGAAATCAGGTTGTTCAATCCACCTCTTGTTGTATGCATTCATTTCTGCTACGACATATGCCATGGTTGTATATTGTTCTTTATTTATAGGTGCATTATCACCAATGGAAGTAAGTGCCTTGATAAGAAGTTTTCTTACTTCCACTAAATTGACCTTGTTGATCAACACCGCTATATTTTTAATGTAAACTTGTGGATTACTACTATGCCCCAAAAGATTAATAATTGTGGTGACAGCGTGTTCCATATTTTCTTCTGCCATGTTCATGCAAATCTTTTTGACGAGTATTGGTAAAAGTAAACTCAACAACTCATCGCACATTTCTGGCGTGGATACCATTTCTGTGATTCTCGATAAAATCAAAAGATCTCTCTTATTAACTGTATTTGATTTAGCAGAGTTGGCAATGCGTCTTTTCATGACCTCTAATATACTGGATAAGTGAGGTATAAGAATTTTACTACCAAAATTTAGTTCAGTGTGTGATTCTTCAACGCTCAGGAAATTAAAGGTCTCAATTAGTGGTGTTTCGCTATTTTCTTCATCTACTGCCAAGGTCAATAACTTCTCGATCATATCTAAGATAACATTCACTACGCCGGGGCTCGTTTTAGGAGCTAACAAAAGTTTGAAAACAGCTGGTAATACACTCAACGATGTGTCATCTTTAAATGATGTTATAAGTAAAACATAGTAACGTGGATTCTGACACCAGACATTAAATAACTTCAATAACGCTGTTGGGCTATGTATTCCTTCAACATGCAGTTTAGGAATCAGAGGCCAAATCAAAGTTTTGAAAGTCACTTCCAACTCTTCCTTAGTCCATTCATATTTTTCAAATTGATCAAATAATTTCCGTAGAGTAACCAGAGCGAGTACTCTCAAATTTTTCATAACTTTCACGTACCCTACATGGACCTTTTCCACCTGACCCAATACACTTGCAATACTCGAACATACAGCATAGAATACTTTGAAGAGTTGAGAAAGCAACTGATTACTAATATGACCACCAAAATACTCTCGGACAACATCGAATAAATTGAGAATGCTATGCAATTTGCTTGGGCTTATAACTGATTTTAAATCCAAGTTGCTTTCAATGTGTTTGTATATTTCCATTGGCTCCATTATCATATATTGCTTGACATATGAGAATGCCATTTCAATAAATGCTTTAATCTCTGCTTCATTACACCCACTCAGATACCTCATCACCAGAGCTCTCCTTGTCTGACCACCACCTTTTTTATCCGCACCTAGTTTCGAAGTCATCTTTCCATAAAGTATTCTTAATACAATTGGTATAACATGTTCGCGATCTTCAGGTTGAATATTTTGAGACTCTTCGGTAATCTGAAACTGAGTTAGCTCATCTTTGAATTTCTTTTCATCGACCAGGTTACGTAAGTTATCTTTGTATGGTATAATACTCTTGTTCTTATAATTCAATACACAATCCAAAGCATATTTTTGAAGTCCAGGATTTTTGTTTTTTAAAAACTCCATATACAGTTCCCAAAAGACTGCTTCTTTATGAAGCGCTCTTGGGTTTTTGAATTGTGATAAAATTTGCATTATATTTATGAGAGTTTTAAATATTTCTTTTCCGTTTGCACTTTCTTTCACATTATCCAAGGCTTCATCAATTATTTCTTCACTCTCTACACAATTGTCTGCATCATCATCCATGTGATCTTTGGAATGTGTCTCTATATTAACTTTAAGTGCATTTGTGTAATCATTTCTTCTGTATTCGTTATCAATGAACTTTAAAAACAAAACCACAACATCTCTATTCCTCGCTTCACACACTTGAATACAATTGGTCATTGTTTTGAGAATTAAATTTCTATAATTGTATACATCTGGTCTTTCTAAAATGGTATTGTACTCTGAATACAGGCTTCTTACAATATCATGATCGGTTTCAATATCTGATTCGAATTGAAATATTTTTATGTCGGTTTCCGCATTTGCAAATGATGTTTCTAATGCTTTATAGAAAATTGGCCAAAATTCATCAATGGGCAAAGCATTTCCAAATCCAGCTATAAATTCAGATACCGGTTCCCACAGTAATTTGAAATTAACATGCAGTACTCCGAGCATATAGTCCAATGGGAATAGATGGAAATCCATTTGTCTTGCTAGTTCGTACTGTGTAGTATTGAACACCATCTTTTGCAGTATGTTAAGTTGTGTTCGGTAATCTTGTATCGATGGTGAAATACTTTCCACTGAAAAACATTTACTGAATATTGAAAATTTCTCTACACTGCCCTCAATAGTTTCTTCTGTTTTGTTAAGTTCTTCTACATTTTCAAACACTTTATAGATATGCGTTGTTAGTAAACGAACCTGAAAATATTCCACACCAAACATTTAGTTTATCTATGACAATATAATACAAGATATACGTTTTTTTTAAGTTATCAATACTTACAATATGAAAAGGTGAAGACACATTTTTTCTTAGATGAGAATCTACTAATGTTAGAAGTGGATAAGTCAATCCATTTTCATGTTCATATGCTGTGAAATATAAATCAACTAAATGCAATGCAACTAGATAATTCGGGTCTGCAGCATAAGGTAAAATAACAGACAACAATGAATCTCTGTCACATATTTCTGTTAACTTCTTGCAACTTGATATATGAATAGCGCATTCCATTATGTTTGAAAGCAAAAATATAATCTTCCTAACGCATCTTGACATGGGTGTATTGTCACAAAGATGTTTACTTTCTTCCATTGGACCTTTGACATTATATTTTGTTAGAGTATTTAAAAGACTATTTACAATTTGACTCAATAGTGTTAAACAATAATCTACATCAAGTTTCTCCACATGTGGCAAACAAAATAACATATTAATGAATCTACCGGGATGTTCAACAACATTCTCAATATTGTCACTGAATATTTTCTCACAGTGCTCCATCAATGTGGGTAGTCCATTACCAAAATCAAGGGGGTACTTAACCCATTCAAATAACTTTAGACCATTTTTAGACAGCGGTGATTTGGTCAAGCATATTTTTGACAATGCACAAATGGCATGGTCGTCGAAATTTGACTGAATGACAAATTTCAAGAACGGTGGCAGTATATGCATATCGAACTGCGAATAGTCAATCACATTTTGTACAAAGTTTATTAAGATATTGGGGTATGGCAGTGGCAGCAAGACTTTGACAATGATTCCAGCATGTTCTTGTGACAATGTTATGTTTGGAGATAAAAGTAGTAACGCTCCAATCTGAGAACATATTTCCAGAACACTTTCAGAGGATTGTTCACATATTACTTTCACAAGGAGCAAAGCAAACTGCGGAGGATTTGCCAGATACTTTCCATTCTGATGTTCAATGATCTGACCTGCCAAACGTAGAATATATTCCAAACCTTTACTACTTTCATTGCCTTCTTTCAAAATTTCATCGGCATATTTTAGAACACAATTCCAGAAAATTACAAATTCTTTATGTGATATTGTATGGAGACTGTCTTCAATTGTTTGTGTGAGAACATTAAAAAGGATCTCCTGGTGCTCTGCCTTTTCTTTTAATTGTTGAAGTAAAACAGGCAGAAATGTTTCCACACAACTGTGAAATTTATTACCTACACCTCGGAAAATCTCAAAAATGAGATGACCGCAGCCTGTAATAGCCTGTAACAAATACAACACTATGAATATATTTTGAAAATACATATCAGTACTTCAATGCTAATTATAAAAATGACTAAAATAGTTGCATATTTGCACATGTAGAAAGGTTAGAAAAAAAAACTGTACTAAACATAATACAACAAAAATACACTGTTCTGTGAAGAGGTATGGCATGGTTCACAATTTCAATAGTATACAAAAATGTGAACTACTTACATCATTATTTGTCCGTAAATAACTAAGTATAAGGTCTATAAATCTGTTCTTATCGCGAATATCTCTCGCCACAAATGCGAAGCTTTCTGCTGCAAAGTTATTAATATACTGAGGATGAGATTCACTGAGGAGTGGTATGATCCTCTTCAATACCAGTGCAATGTCCTTCTTTAGATATGGTTTTAAAATTTTGAATAAAAAAGCTAAGCAAACTAAAGTCCACTCCAATCTTTCTGCATCTTTTGTGTTCAATAAACTTATAAGGACATCAAGAAATCTCGGAAAATATGGATAGAAATCCTTCCTTAAATCTTTCGCCAGTGATACTAAGATTCTGAAATAGACAATATATAATACACTTCATGATAAATGTTGACAAGTTATCAACTCAAGTACACTGAAATATAATACTAAAATTTTATATTAAAAGTACTATTGCATAATGACATTATACTGAGATATGTGATTTAAATGTATCAGCTGACATACTACACAACTTTCCGATTATAAATTAACATGAATTTTCTAGAGTGCTTATAGTAATAGATAATGATCCACTCTGAAGATCTTGAGTAATTTACAAGACAAACTCACTCTGTTGATGAGGGACCCGGTTAAATCTCCTAAGCAATGTACAAATATATTACTGGGCTACATGCCTTTAGATTTATGTTCTCAGCTGTTTCTGTTGAATACATTAGCACACTCTAAACAAAACCAATTACAAAATATACTTACTCCAACAAAGGTTGAAGGCACAGCTGATCTTCTAATTTTAAATATCTATCTAGTATTTCAATCACCTCATCCTTTTTGTGTAACAGCTGTGTAACTGTTACAATGCCGAACACTTCTTTTTTAAACTTTTTAAAGTTCTCCGTCAAATTTAAGCCGTGCCATTTCTGTATTGCCAAATTAAAGTGTGTTTGGTTTTCTTCTGGCTGGTCCGAGTAATGATGTTCTATATGATATAACGCCGCATGTCGGATATCGATAGAATTTATACGTTCGGCAAAAGGCAAAAACTGTGATAGAAAAAAATTTTAGAGAATTAAACAGTTACATTACAAAATGAGTAACCTAATTCAAGGCAATATACTTACCCGAAAAGTATTGGTCGATTTATGTTTCACAGGTTTACTCTTCATTGTAATTTCCCGTTGTAATTTAATTGCTATTCATATTTACACGTTTTCCAAATTGGTGCCTACTGGGCATCAATAAAACAAACTATATACCACTCAATTCTCGCACGTGCGTTTGACAAC
>DWEM01000244.1:0-21830 GCA_018245935.1 Agara belti belti
GTACCGTTCGTGTTTTTTCAATAACTGCAAAATGTATACAAGGAAAAAAATTGTAGAAAATGATTTCAAATTTAATAATGAATTACGGTCGATTTTCGGCCACTGAGGGACCACTAATAATAATAATTAGTCTTTTTAGCAATATGCTTAAAAAAACAACATTACATGTAAATGTGAAAGTGTTACTCACAAAATGGAAGGGCAATTGGGCGGGCGGTCGGGTGTGCCGCCGGCTCGCACGTACGTCAACACTTGGCGGTTGGTGCGCGCGGGATACGGCTGCTGACCTAGCGATAGCACCTGTATTGATATCACAATAACATTTAGACACTTCCATTCGGAACAGATTAAAATTTTATGGATATAGCAACAAAATTACCTCCCAACAGAGAACGCCCCACGCCCATACGTCGGACTGACAAGAGAATACTCCATCCACTAAGCATTCTACTGCCATCCATCTAACTGGTAAAAGCCCTGTAATTTAAGCATTACAAACCATTTTAATTAATCCAAGAGGAAACCTTGACTCGACATAAAAATAATTTGAAACATAATTTTATCGCTCTCCATGGAAAACTTTACTATCATATATTATTCTGTATAAGAAAACTGTGTACTATAATTTGATTTTTTGTTGACAACATGTTATTAATATTTTCTTACCTTCGCCCTCTTTTCTATAGTAGTCATTTTTATAAATGTCCCTGGCCAATCCAAAATCTCCGATCTTCACAACCCTACCGTCAGATCGGTGAGCGACTAAGCAGTTCCTGCACGCGAGGTCTCTGTGCACGAAGTGCATCTCTTCCAAGTAACGACAGCCTTTCGTTACATCGACGCACATGTTTAAGAGGTCCAGGAGTGTTAGAGACTCAGGAGTGTACTGGAATAAAAATAAATTCATTACCTAGGTGTAGGCAGCCGTTATGTTTTGAACCTTTAAAATATTGAAACTGAAATGTAATTTTATGAAAGTGAAATATAAGTGTTGATATATCACTACATAGTATAAAACAAAGTCGCTTTCTCTGTCCCTATGTCCCTATGTATCCTTAAGTCTTTAAAACTACGCAACGGATTTCGATGCGGTTTTTTTAAATAGATAGAGTGATTGAAGAGGAAGGTTTATGTGTATAATAACATTTGTATAATAATATATGCGCCGGACGAAGTCGCGGGCAAAAGCTAGTTAAAGTATAATATAAGTACATTGCTCACCAACGAAGCTCGTTTAGCTCTGAGATAGCTGAGCAAGTCCCCGCCTTCCATGAGTTCCATGATGATGTAATTAGGATCGTTGTCGAGACAGACTCCAAGTAATCGTAAAATGTGTTCGTGTTTGAAATTTGACATGAGCGCCGCCTCCTTCAAGAACTCGGTCTTTTCTTGTTCCGTAGCACCCTTCCGCAACGTCTGTACAGTATAAATGTTAGGATATTTTGTATTTTATGTGTTATTCTCTTTTTATTCGGAAGAAAGAAATAATAATAAAAGATGGAGGTAGGTCACTCTTTAGATACCGATACAGCAATTAATGGATGCACTACAAGAGTAGTTTCAGTATGGCACTATGGCACAACTTAACATATGTTTTTGATAAGACTAGCTTTTGTATATTACTTGAATAGTTTCTACCTTTACTGCCACCTTGGTGTCTATAGAGCTATTGTTCAGCTGTCTGGCTACGCCCTCAAAGACTTCTCCAAACGCTCCCGATCCCAGAAACTTTGTCAACGTAATCTGTTCGCGGCGGATGTGCGGGAGACTCGCCAGTTCAGCGTCGGAAGGGCAGTGGACGCCCTGAAAATTATTCTGTATTTTGTAATAACTATAAAGCAGTAATAGTTAACTTCTAATTAGTGCTTATAGTTGTTACCTGATTGTAGAGTATATTGGTGGAATGTCTAATTGGTAGTTGACGTAGGGTCGCAAGCTCAACGTCGGGACCTCTTCTAGGCACATTGGTAACTTGATTTTCAAGGGCTGCTTTCTTTTTGCTCTTATTGTTATAGGCTGCAAAAATATTCTTCGTTTAAGAGTAGGTATTAGAAGCTGTTATTGCACTATATCGGCTATGACTTCAGTGGTTTATCAATTTGTATACATTTGCTCGATGTATCACCATGCAAGATCTTAATGTTCAGCTCAATGTAAGGTAACACTAGGACTGTAACTTGAAATTCCTATGAAGGAGTCGTCACTCGATGAACATCTGTACGTCTGATACGTAACATAATACGTACTGTAAAAGACTGCGACGGTGACGACCAGCACCAAGACCGCGAGCGCCGCCACGGCCAGCGCCAGCGCGGCGACGTGCGGCCGCGCGGCCAGCTGCAGCGGCGCCGCGTCCAGCTCGGCGGGCGGCGACGGCGCGCCCCAGCCGTAGCTGTTGCGCGCCTGCACCACCGCCACGTACCCCTGCGACACCTCGCCCGCGCCGATGAGCCAATAGCTCTCTGGAAGTTACCGTTTATTGGATCTTAACGTTTCTATCACAACAAACGAGTAATTTTTATTTAATCAATTCAAATCGTTTCTATTCCATTCTAAGTGTACAATTCTATTCAATTCCCACATGAAATCAAAGAAAATTTGTAATCTCAATAGCGACGCGATAAAATCGCGACAACATTTTTACCTATACCTTTAACAATGCAATGCTTAGTGTTATCCAGTGAAATATATTGAGAATTATCTTGCTATAGAAACTAAGGCCTACGCGGTTTGAAATTAATTTTATATACAGGACACAATCTTTGTACATATTTTTTTTACATTTCAGTACCTAAGTAGGTACTATTACTTTTTCTATCAGTTGCAACTAGAACAGCCTGGTCCAGTATACTCCAAGACCTGTGCCCAGCTGTATTGAAAGGATTGCAGCCACTTTGTGTTGTGTTTACCTGATCCATTATGAAGAAGTTCCAGACCTTCCCGTAGAATTCGCATTTTCATTTCATCATCTATATCTGCAGGTAGATCAGCCGGCAGCATATCGCTTATATTCTTCGTAATGTTCACGTCGTTAATGTGGTATCTATACAAGAAAGAAAATTATGTATATAATTGTAAAACCATAGGTTATTAGTTGATCGTGATTGTCGCTTCTAGTCTAGCGCTCGTAAGACGCGCGCTGTCAGATTTTGGTTCGAACGTGCGTTGCGCGGGCGTCAGCTGGACGCTTGTAGATACATGCGTCGCCATTTTGTCGTACATTTGATCGCGCGCTTTCGTGTACGGTAGACACGTATAAACCAAAATGGAGATCGAGCATTTTGATACAGACTTATTTATCAATGCGATCCGAAAGCGGCCAACTATATGCGACATGGGAGGTCCTGATTATTAGAATAAAATATTAAAAAAACGTAATCGAGAGAAGCTTGTTGAAATTTTTAGTGATTGTGGAGACAATTTGGAAAAGAAAAAACTGTCGGGTGAGTATAATTATTTATTGATATTTCTTTGTATGTATGTATGCGACGGTATAGGAGCCACACACAAGCAATCACTTCGACGTCCATTTCCGAACTGACCTAGTAGTATGGACACCTTGGTAACGTTCACTAAACGCTGTACCAAACGCGCTGTATGTGCACTGCTCGCGCGCGTCGAACGCAACGCCAAGCGCCAAACGTACTCCCGCTCATCACCTAAGCTTAAGTTAGTCATAAAACACTATTCTACGATGAATGTATCCTTATTGGCAGCGTACTTGTATTAGTTAAGTTACAATTTTTAGGTTACTTTCAATTAGCCTTTGGTTTGTAACCTTGACTGGTATGATATAGTTTAGTAGTCTTTTATTAGATCCGTTAGTAGGTTAAACTTTTTTAAATAGTTTTTGCAGCTACCTATGTTGTGGTCTCCCCCACACGCGGTAGGCCTCTATGGGCGCACCGCGGGAGTCCGGCTCGGCCCACCAGGCGCGCAGCACGCGCTCGCCCACCGCCTCCACACGCAGAGCACCGGGCGGACCTGGCACGTCTCCTGAAAACCAGCGAGAACTACTTCGGCATCTGCTCAGCTAAAACTTTTAGTTTAAATCAAAAAAGGGCACTCTTGTCTAACACCAACACGTTGCGATTTTATTACAACCTATTTAATATTATATTACCGTCTGGTATTAATTTTCATACATTTTCTTCGAAAGTTACAGAGATTAAATTGAACCAAAATTTAAAATATTGTTCTTGAAATTATTGTTATATGAAGTAAAATTCAATTTTATTACTTCGTCTGATAATTTATTATTTTATGAAATTGTTTTTTAATTACCTTTAGTTGTATAAACGAATCGGTCCTCTTGTGGCCAATAAAAATGTGGTGCGTTCGCTACGTATTGCAAGCGGAGACGAAAGCGATACCGCGTACGTGGCAGTAGGTCGTCCGCGCGCCACTCGTCCTTAGCGACGTGAACGCACGGCTTCCAACTGTCACTTGCAGATGTCGCTTCCATATATTGCAGTGTATATCTAGAGAAATTGCTCATTCTTTATGTTCAGATTTCAAGAACTTTTGAAAATACACTCATATAAAGGTACAGCAAAATTATGTTTGCTACAACTCTCTTGTGTGAATATTAAAATGAAAATAGGAGCAGAATTGATAAAGAAACAGTTTATTTGAAGGTGCTAAGGGAAGGTTATCAAACTTGTCGAATTAAAATACGTCTCCTGAAACTTTATTAACATGACATGTTCAAAAAACACGATAACTCACTGATGCGGTCGATACGTATCGGGCCTAGGCCAAGCGACGATCAGCGAGGTGGCAGTCGTATCGAGAAGCGCGAGCGGCGCCGGCAGCGGGAAGGTGCGCAGGCGCTGCGGCGGCGAATCCGTCCATAGAGCGCTGTGCTCGGAGCGCGCGCGCACCCACACCGTGTAGGCGGTGTCGGGGCTCAGGCGAGTCATGTTCGCACTACGACCCTCTGACACTTCGAAAGTGTTATGCTCTGTAAGGGTAAGGTACGGTAAGGTAAGGGTAAGGGTATACTTGTTGCTACTTATTTTATTGTCTGGTCGTATTAAAAATATCTATACAAGTAATACATCGTATGTATATATGTATGTTTATCAGCTGTCCGGTTAACATAACACAGGCATTCAATTGCCTA
This sequence comes from Agara belti belti, assembly GCA_018245935.1. Lineage (NCBI taxonomy): Eukaryota > Metazoa > Arthropoda > Insecta > Lepidoptera > Hesperiidae > Agara > Agara belti. The sequence continues at coordinate 5,126 of DWEM01000244.1, forward strand.
ATTTAGAATCGGATAGCCGTGTGTAGAATTGTCCCTAGATATTATTATTATTATTTACAGCAAGACGGTGCCACGTTACTCTCTTACACTCGTGTACATTTATGACCTGTACTCTGCAAGACGTGCCACCTGACTAAACAATTCTAAGATCTTCACCGAGAATCGTAATTGCTTAACTATTGTAAATTAATACGAACGATCAGTTCTGGTTTCTAGACGCCAAATGGTTATGAATTTTTCCGTAAGGATCTTTTTTGTCTAAGTATGGTTATTTTATAGGTTCTTTAATAATAACCCCTTGTCCACGGGTGTTTATGTTGTTACATACATAGTTATGGTTCATGTAGTAATTATAATATATTTTATTTACCTTTAAATTTATGTGACAAAAGGGACGTGTCATCTGTTCGCCAATGTAACTCGTACCACAGGCCTGGATGTGGAATCCATTCTACACGAGCTAACACCGGACTCAAAACCATGCCAGTCACATTTTTTGGGGCCGTAGGTGCTGAAAGGGAAATTCGTTAAGGAAATTCAATTACTTCGCGTATCAAGAATATAGAAAAAAAGCAAAAATTATTTTAAAAATACCTTCAGCTGCTGTTTGAAAAGTAAACGGTGCCCCAACAATTGGTTTGGCTTCATGGAGCTTTGCATAATAATTGGTAACTTCTACCAAAACGGTGTAATTTGTAAATGATTTCAATTCATTAATTACGGCTTCAGTTCTAGTTGTTGTGATGTAAGGACATGTATCCTTGTTACACATCGTCGTAATGTTTTCGGATTGGGGACGGTAATAGACTGTGTATTCCGTTGCAGCCATTTCATATTCTAACGCTTGACATCGATTAGGTTTCTCTACTTCGGGCAACTTTAACGTTAAACTGTTTACAGAATTTGTAATTATTTTTGGTAATAAATTATGCGCAGCGGGAAACAGACAGAACTCTGGTGGAAATGGCTGGTTACCTGGGTCTAGAGCCATAATTTTATAACCAAATGATACTTTAACGTGCTCTATTTTCCCTTTTTTGTACTTCGTTGTGTAAAATATGGATTTTTCAGTCGAATTGTACCAGTACACATATTTGCTGTCAACTGTGATTGACATGGGTGGAAATCCGTACTTTTTCTTTTCTGTTGCATCCACCACCGTCCTACAACTGCAGCTGTTTATATCTGTGGCTATGATACGGTGGGTCCAAGGATCCACCCAATAAAATACTATGTCATTGTTAGTCATGTCTATAACGAAGGCTCTCGCAACTTGAGGATTTTCGGGGCAGTTGCAGTCGTCTTGTAAATCGAAAAATGTATCTGCACCAGAAGTATTAAAAAATCTTCGAATATTAGAACCGTTTACTTTGGCCGTCATAAGGGTACCTAATCCCGCGTGGTTACTCTCTTCATACCAATATAATGATCTAGAAGAAATTTAAAACTTTTAAAACATGTAATAATATTGCAATAACAGTTTTAGTTTCTGGTATTCTATTCAATCTTTACCTTAATAATGGTGCAACTTGTAGGCCATAGATGGGTTGTTTCCTGGCGAAAACACGCTGTATGTGTGGTCTCGTATTAGGTATTCCTAGATTAATCCGGTATGTCACGTAAGTTTCGATAGAGGTAATTTCTAATTGAGTCCAGTACACAGACCGGCCAACCCAATCAACACAGATGCTGCTTGCCGTACCGTTTATAGATGTTAACTGTCAAATTGTAAGTTCACGTTAGAAATTATTTATTTATTTGTTTAAAATAGACAGAATAAAAGAGCATCTAGAAAGTTCTTATTTTAAATTCTCGTTGTTATTTAGAAATTGTTTCACTTTATTCTTGTCATCTCCATGCTTTTATAGCACTCCTGCTTTGTTATTGAATCAAGTTGCATAAGCTGAGACAATAGCTTCTGTAATTGATTAGCAAAATTCCAATTGTCTACATAGTAGCATAAACATATAATAATCCTTATACATAAAACTAAAATAATGACAGACAGAATATGACTAGTAACAAAATGCTTAATTACTTTGTAATGCCCGCTGCTATTAATCCTTGAAGAAAATATTTCTTCAAGATTATTAACCCAATAAGCGACGTTTTCCTCAATAGAAACTGTAAAATCAACTGGTATTCCGGTGCTTTTCGGTATGATTTCACTTTCGCTGGAATCGAGATCTACAATTTTGATTGCATCCTGAGATGATATCATTACTTTAGGTATGGGATTGATGTCGTCGGAGGAAGCGGACACGGTTTCAGAATATTGACCGTAACCAGCGTCATTATAGGCCCGAACCTGTAACACAGATGTTGATTTATATTGACATACACAGAATGTTCCTTCGTAAAGTTTACTAATAAATTAAGATTGCCAACGATTTCAGAAATGTTTATCCATTTTTCTCGTCTTATTCGTTAACATTGACATATTTTAAAGAGAAACATTTATTCAATCATAACAACACTGAAGGCGTACTTTCGTACTTTGTAGAGTCCTTCCGAGTCATAGGTAATGAACGACCACCGGCTTACTTGAAAGAAATAATTGGATGTGGGATGAAGATCCCTGAGCATGAGTTGCGTGTGTACGGGTGACAGACGCGCATCAGCACAAGCGGATTGGCGCGCGGGCGCGGCGTGACGCGAGTTGGGCAGCAGGCAACACTGCACCTCGTAGCCGAGTATCACGCCGTTGGCAAATAGGGGCGCCTGCCACCGGAACGTGGCCATCAACGGACCGCCACTAGATGGAAATAGGGTTTGTTTCTATAAATAACAATTCATCTTCATCTTGACGCCGTAACAGATCATCAACTTCCATTTAAAATATACAAGTCCCTGTGCTGTCGATCGTACGTTAGTTCGCGATTGCAAAGCCGAAGGCACTCGTTGCGGACGAATATTGACTTTTGATATGCTCGATGGATTGTAACCATTAGACGGCCTGCATGCACGTGTGGCATATATTAGTGTTCAGTTCGGTATGTTATAATAACTACATAAATGCATACCTGTGTGCGGGATGAATGTAGAGACGAGGCGAGCGCGGCGCCGCGGGGGCTGCTTGCGGGGAGCGGGCGTTCGCTCGCGCCACCGCGCCTCCGCCCCAGTGCGTATGCGCGCGGACTGTTACCTCAACCTCGCTGTATGGCGCTATCCGTCGCTCACGTACTTCAACCCACGGTACTTCTACAGTTTTCTGAAATGAAATTACTTCAGTTCATAAATAAACAGGTGAAGATAATAACGTAGGTTTTAATAATGTATTAATTTATTTTTACTAGTTCCTTTGGTAGGTAAATTTTAGTGGATCTTTCTAACAATTTGATCGTCTCTATATTTTTCGTCTTTATATTTTGTATATGAAATTATAAAGTGTAATATTGCGCGTCTATTCACATGTTTTCTTTATTTCACTGGGTTGACTGGTAGATAATGTCCGCAGGTATTCAATCGTCCCTATGTAACCTAGCTTTAGGCTTAACAATCAAGGTTACAAAAAAAAAAAAATCCCACCTCAATTTTATATTGTCCGAGGAAGTGCAGGCTAACGTCATAGTAAACACGGCTATTGTTGACATTGACACGAGTAGCCGGGGTCCAGGTGACATTGAATTTATCCCACTCTCCTTTTACTGCTATCGACGAGGCATTGATTGTCTCCGGAATGGCAATTATGGAATCTGGTACAAAAAGTTCCTTTTTATAAAAATAAAAAGACTATAGAAACATCATCATCATCAATACCTACTCTATGACTTTCTACTGAAACAAGTTTGTTCCTAGGGAGAAAATAATAATTTAAGCACAGCTTTGATACTAGTATACAAGGGGAGTGTTAAATGTTCACTGCAGTTTTCAGAATAAATAAATAGCATCAATCGAGAGCTAATTTGGCCCGATTCTCGTCTTAGCGTGCAAGCCAAAGTATGTAAACACAAATAAAAGTTTTATATCCTTCTAATTTTAAATTATTCTTCATCGCATATCTGTGTAGAGTGGTTATCATGCTAATTAATAGTCAGTTATTATTTTAAAGTAACGACGTCAATCTTACCACTAGCGGAATGTAGTGTAGGGTCTCTCACAGCTATAACATGGACTCGAGGGACCAACTCGGCAGTGTATCGTCCTTTTAAATCAGATACAACAGCTCTGGAAGCATCTTGAACCCAAACCAGTCTTCCACTAAAATAGCATAATGGACCTAGGGTTGCAGTTCCTGGTAAACGTGATACTAAGGAACTGGATACCTGAAATATCAGTATTATTAAATAAGGTTTAGTAAGTATACCTATTCTGTAAATTTTAGTCATACAAGATCAAGATTGAGAAAGTAATCATAAATGACAAAGAAAAATGACAGCTTGTATGAAGTAACGCACCTCACTGATACCAGCAGAAATTCTATCAGCAGTGTGTGCTCGATGTAGTTCTGATCCATCATAGCTTCTTACTAACCAATACAACCATTTCTCTTCCAAGTCGGCTGTGAGACCCATAACTGAAAATTGTGCCATATTATTTATTTCAAGTGTAAATGACTTATGAGCCTATTGATGACGTCGATAACCATAGATGTATCGCTTAACCAAATAGGTCACTGCGTTAGTGGAACAGTCAGTAAAGCAGGAGGGGTTTATTTTCTTTTTTTCAACAGGAACAAGACAGAACAGGAACCTACACAGTTACACGCTACGCGTATAGAAAGTATATTTCAACATAATATAACTGTTCAATATTATTTACCTTGTTTGCCACTAAACAACTGTGCTGGATAGTAAATGATTTTATTCTCGCCGTTAAGCTTAGCAGCTTCAACAGCGTGACCAGTGTTCCAATAAATGTACGCTCTCAGAGAATCAATAGTAAGCTCCTTCGCTACTGTAACTATCGGCACGGGTTCCCGATTACTACCATCAAAGTTTCCACGAGTTATCTAAAATGAAAAATAATTGTCATCCACTTTTTCGTCTTACAATTCAGATAATAATTTAAATCCTGCGTCAATAGCTTACCAATTGTTGTTTAGGATTTGACCAATATATTTTTTTCCCAACCCAGTCGACCGCCAAACTGCCCACGTTTTCCATGTTGGACATAAGACCCTGTTTGTGCGATGTAGTATTGTACCACATTACCGTCGATGCATTTGTTACTAAATATAACTTATCGCAGTACCAAGATATGTCGGTAATAATAATATTTTTGAGGTTTTCTCTGCAAATAAATTGAAAATTGTAAAAAAATTGTTGATGTGAAAGCATAATATCTAAATGTAATTCAATTATAAAACCTATATATGTATATTACCTGTGTATCAAAGTTTGCAAATTATCTCCCGTTAAATCAGTTTGTAAAAGTCCATCGGGCCCTGACCAAATTAAGGTACTATGTAGCGTAGTTGGTGATGATGCCAAAGTTTTGCCTACAAATTCCGAAGACCAAGGACCTACGAAAAAAGATTACAATCAATCAAATATATAGGCATTTAGTTTATAGTAAGTACGTATGAAAAGTGTAATACCTGAACCAGATGTAGTTACTGCTGCAACTCTTATGGCGTACTCTGTATCTTGTTTAATGTTTTCAACTACCTGCATTGATTCGGTAATATTTTTTCTAAAATAAAAAACAAAATAAATTTTGGTGCTTCCATGATCCTTTTTATTTTCATTTCTAATCTTTTGATCGACAATCGTACTCCTAGACTAGATTAATAGTATACAAAGCACTTGACATAATTACACGCAGACAAAAAAAACATGTTATGTTAAGCACTTACATTTCAATTATATCTCCTGAAGCTAAGTGAGTCAACTGAAGTTGAAAAGTCCACTGCTGCCAAGCGCCACTTCCTTGATGCCCCAAAAGGTGGGGTGGAGACCAAGACACTTTGGCGCGATTAATACCCATTATACTTTGAACTCCTAGAGGTGGATTGACGGGTACAGGAATTGGTTGGCAACTTCTCAGAGCAACTAAAACTTGTCTTGTAGCTATTGGCCTTGTATTGTAAGCTAACGGGTACTCATTATGAAAGTAACTATCACTTTGTGCATGATATTCTTCAGTTAACATTTCTCTTCCGTTGGTCCAATAAAATAGACCACCCGCATATGCAATCGAACGTGCAGAGAAAAACATCGGTGTTTGTGTATTACTTCGAAAGTCAGTTACTTCTCGCCTGTTAAAAGATATTCATTTAAGCACCATGTGAATATAAGCAACATGATTTCATAATAAATAAAATGCAGAATATTTATAAACAAACCCATCGAGCGAGACCGCGAGAACTGTGTTACGTCTGAGATGTGCCACGAGCAATCTGAAATCGGCGTGGTCTACGGTGAATGCGCCAAGATGTGCGTCCCTTACAATTAATTCTGGAGGAGCGTCATGCCGAACACCATTAGAAATATTGGCTAAATCCAACCTGTATAAGCCACCACGTTCAACTCCGCGAAGGGCCCAAAACAGATATCTGAAAATTTTTAAATTTTATAAAAAATTATGTAACTTTTATAGTAGACCATAGTTGTCACTTATGATATTTTTACTTACCCGTTATATGCATCTACTTCGAAATGAATAGGTCTAGAATTGAATCCTGATAATGCTACTAGTTCATTTTTGCCGTCAAAGTCATACCGTAGTATTTCCCAGCCCGAATATCGAGATGTATTAGACCAATTGGAACTTTCCTTGGAGTAATAAACTTCGCCAAGAACATACAAATGTCTGTTTAACCAATCTACTGATAGATCTAAAGGCTTGTAAGATATATTTTTCGGAGTAAGTATGGCTTCACACTGGCTTTTCTTTGATAAGGAACTTCGACAAACGTAACCATTTGATACGGACACAAATAAGGAATCGCTGGATAAGTCGAGACCAACACCTGAAAATAAAATTAGAATTAATTTTGGGAGGTAAAAACAATACTACATACTGACAATACGAAAGAGATTTTTACAAACCCGTTATGTTATGCTCAGTACTGTAAAGTTCTACTGGATCGGATAACATGTCGTTTGCTGGCGCTGCTAAAATATTTTGTTCTCCGCCCAAAATTAAAATTGGCTGCTGACTAGGTACCGCTATAAATTAAAACATAATAATATTTGACCAAATATCGTGAAGATTTGATTAGTTAAAAGAAAAAAGGAAGCCGAAGTGTACGAAGTAACGTAACGTAAAACGTAACATCACGCCTGTATTCCCCGAAGGGGTAGGCAGAGGAGTGTGGTACACTTCCCACATTTCACCAGTTACGTTTAAGTCCCACAATGGAATAAGTGGTGTACGATGTGTATTGAAAAAATTGAAGTATATTTGAGAACTATATAAATAATGATATCCTACATGTAGGCAGTTGTGGCGTCGAGATCCTAACATATGCTCTGGGTCCTTCGCCGACAGCGTTACGCATAGCCACCGATACTTCATATTCACGAGCTGGCGCTAAATTTTGAAACATATAAAACAGAGTGTTGTTCGATGCTGGCATGTCCTGTAAATGAAAAATAATTTTATCACTCCAATATATTCCGACTTGGTGTAATATATTAATTTTGTTAAATAATACCTCTAAAGCGTCGATAGTGTTTGGCTGCGTATCCGTTAGTCTTAGCACGTATGATATCAGAGGCCCATTTGGGAACGGCCCGGGCTCCCATGATATGGCTACTCTACTTGGATCAGGAGCTGCCGCGCGCAGTGCACTTGGTGCTGAACTGGGTTTGCCGCTCTCAAGAGTAAGGATTACTACCGATGGAGCCGAATATACCGGCTCGCCCGTGCCGCCATGGCCCGAAAGAAATATTGCAACTCGAAACTGTAATAAAATGGTAAAGATTTATGTTATTGCTAGCTATGTGGTATATCAACAATATCATTTACCCTCTATATGTCTCTGTTTTTATTTATATCCAACAGAACGAGTACGTATGAAACATAATAAATTTTAATTAAATAATATCAATACATTGTTAAGTTGCTATCATTATATTTATTGTTTTCGTGCAATATGAACATAAATTACAATGTAGAAAACATAAATATATTTACCCTGTATTTTGTGTATGGCCGTAAATTATTCACGTTTATTATGGACCGGTCAGAGTGGCTTGTGTTCGAGTAGTACTGCCAACTGCCTGGCAGCTCCTCGTATCTCCATTGTACCAAGTAGCTGAAATTGGCTAGATTAGGTCCTTCCCACACTAGAGACAGCGATGTTGCTGTCAAACTATCTGCTACTAAGGCTGGCGCGGTTGGCGTTCCGATAAGATCTGTTAGAATAATAAAATATACACAAATATAGCTCTATAATTGATATATATACAAAATTAATACCCAATCTTCAAGTAATACCTCTTATCTTTTGGAAGTACGTATTGAGCGCTTCATTACATCCCATCACACAATATAGCTCACGAGAAAATACAGTATCGGATGTAACATTCTGTAAATCACATTTAAAAAATTAGTGAGCATTTATTCTGCTTCTATGTATATTTAACAGATATTTGACGTACAAACATATCACTTACGCAGACCGCTTGGCACGTTTTATCTAAGCCTTCAAGCCAAAGACCGCATCCCAAGTTGCACTGTTAACAAAATAATAGAGATGAATGCTAATTAAATATACGAAATATGTAAATTACGTAAACGCGACGACAGATAGAAAGCAAATCCATTTAAGAGCGTAGATAAAATTAATTAATTAGCACCAAATGCTACGGGCCCTTACAGTATGTATTTAAGTGTATATTTTGACTAATTGTCATCAATTTGTAACGTTAAACATTTTTAACTACTAAATGTATTGAAGTAATTCTTTAAAGTAGGCCAACAAACCTATATACCTATAGATTGTTTATATGATCGCTACGAGAATGGTTCGCGAGAGTGGATTCGCGTGTGTTTACGTTTCCTTCGATTTCCAGCACATGTTCGTTTCGAATCATCGTCTAAACATACACATGCTTGCCCACTACACACATAAAGATCTACTACAAAATATATAAATTTAAACATTAATGTATGTATATTTCTTTGAGTTTTCAATTTATACAAAGTTTCGGCTTTACAACATAATTAGTAAATAAGATAGAGCTCAACACGTATACTAAAAGTAATACACGTGAAGTTTTCTATTACTATTATTAGTGTTTTTTTTAATTGTCTGGCTCCAGATTTTTAAATATACCCGTATACTAATGTGTCAGACACCTTATTTCGCTTTCGATGCCCACGTGTAAGACAAGTTTACGGAGGCGTGAGTTTTGTAACGGATTTTCACGGTCGACCGGCGTCCTTTACGGGTGGTGGCTTGGGAATCATATCGGTGGTTGAGGCAGGTGCTTCTTCACTTTTACTCGTGTTTCCACGTATCCAGTGAAGGTTGACCCATTGTATGTTATTGTCGTAAGTAAATAAGCAAAATTTTACCTGCCGTCATGAGATTAGTCTTGCGGAATGATTTCTTATTATAAAAAATGCTTTTTTTAAATTTCGGCATAGACTCATTATGTGAATACGGCACTATTAAGACAATGCACATATTAAAATTTATATACTATTCTACACAAATTCTATTAGTCTCTGCGGGCGTCCTCTTCTCTTATAATGAACTTATCAATGAAGTGTCATCTGTTATATTATCCAATTAAGCCCTAAGGAAACAGTATACTTCATTCAACATCAAATTATGTAATTGGATTTTTAAACAAGTCGATTAATTACGATATTGTACGTAGGTTTAGAGCCCAAACAGCTAAAACAATAAAAAAAATTATGTTCACAATGAGAAAAACAAGTCTCGATGTTCACATTGATTTGAAAGTATTCGGCTAATATTTCAACTGTAGGAACTGTAAATGACGACATGTAGCCCGGAGAATGACACTGAATGCTTAGTCATTAAAGAACCGCGGCGCTGAACAATTAGTGGGAGGATGAGTGCGCGCGATCTGTGCCATTTGTTTCGGATGTATAATTGCGGGTCGTGCCCTGCGCCCTCTATCAACGAACTGGGGCACAGGAATCAACACTGTTGTAGTTCCTCAGATTAGGTCGCTTTGCATTTCCGATGCACTTTTATATTACTTGATTTGATAACAATTTACTTACTTGATTTGATAACAATTACATTTTCATTATTTGAGGACCACGAGTCAACCGCGATCACGGTTGATGATATTTTATTTTAAGTTTTAATATATTCAAAAATTAAGTATTACTAGTAAAAAGTATACTGATATTCAATTGTTGCTAAACAAATCTCGAAAACGTAATGCAATCAAAAATCTAACGTTACTTTCCTCAATTTTTAATTTTCAAATGGTTTACGATATTGAAAAACGTTACATTATGTTAGTGAGTGGACCTGTGTACCGACACAACAAGCGTCTAAATTACCGGACAGAAATTATGCGCGTTCGTATTGTAATGGATTTTCGAGTAACTACGACGCGCAATGGGCTGAGCGAACGTCACTGACTTCACAAAGACTGATTTTTGTTTGTTTGAATAATAGGTAACGGTATAAACTAGGACATGAACTGTTTTTCATTGTTGTTGTAGGAGAGTTTACACTTTACTTTTACAAAATACACTTCTATTATGTAGGTAAATTAGACATTATACCACTAACATGCATATATAAGGATACTAGCGGACCCGACTACACGTTGCCGTAGTTAATTAATAACGTTAAGTTACGTTAGTTAATAACGTCAAAATAACTTATACTTAAATATATAAAAATCTATGTTGACCTTTAAAAAATATTGACATTGCCATTTAAAAAAAAATTGAGATCATTACTCGAGATAAAAACTATCCTATCTCTCAAGTTGGATCGAACTGCACATGGTGTGCGAATTTTATTATAATCGGTTAAGTGGTTTAGAAGTCTATTGAGGACAAACATTGTGACACGAGATTTATATATATTAAGATATGTATTACTGTAATACATCTCCATTTATTAATTGCTACATCTGAATACTATTGTCACTTGTTTTTTATAGATTCAAGCTGGAAAACTTACCCGAGCCCACAGTGAGCCCCGGTTCGAACAGCTCCTCAGAACAGAACGACGCTCAGAGCTCCATCATCAGCGCCAACCCGGCTCCCATACCTTCACCTACCATCCCTTCGTCGCCCATTATCCCATCTCTGTCACCTTTATCACCTTTGTCCACTATGCCCTTAAATACTATAGTGTTGTCCCCATTGGTAACGAGACCACCTTTGCCGCCAAGACCTCAGTCTTCAGATAGTCCGAGGGAGTTGAAGAGTGTCGGATCAGACAAGGATTCCTTAGGTACATTGAACAATTTTTTAGTTACTTATACGGTATTGTAATTATATGGAATTATGTGGTATTTCCATAATGTATTTTAGTATTTGTTTTTTTTTTTAATGGGTTTGAAGCGTAAAATAAGTACTGTGACGAATGTGTCACAAAACAACACTCCTGCTTATCTTTCAGTCTTCATTACAATGTAATTTAATTGGATTGTAATTCTCATTGCTTTTGCTAACTAAATAATTTATCTCAATGGACAAAAATTTCCATCACCTAAATCCTTTAATCGATCCTTATTGGGGGATATTGCAGGTACAGATTCAATTGATAACCGTGGAACATCACCGCGTCGACGCCTCGTAAGACCCCCACCAGCGGACTACATCAAACCTGAGCTGTTCCAGAAGAATTTCCAGAAGATATCCGACCTCGTGCGGCGAGCTGATATAGAGACCGCACCAATTAGTCTAGAAGAACCAGTGTCTGATAAGGAGAGTAGACCAAGGTATGTTTTTTATGTTGCGGTAGTAAAATATAGTGGCATGTGTTGGCAATTTTAGTATTAGTTGGTCTGGAAAATGTTGTTACTTCTGATGTTTATCTTGGAATGTCTCATTTGTCATTGTTATCCGATTGCACCGGAGTTTAGTAAAGAATAAAATTGGTTTAGAAATGAATAATATGGAAGTTTCAAATATGCTTGATCCGGCATGCAATATTCTGATTTCATGCAATTACTCCATTATATTTAAATGTAAGCTTTACCGATTTAAGCATGATGTTACAAAGAGAGCGTCACTATGTGAAAGGATTTCTTTTTAAAACATTGCTGTATTTCTGTAGTCTAACGCTAAATCTTATATTATTATCATTATTCACTGTTACAGATCACCAATGATGCCGTCACAGAAAAGCAAAATATCAATCAACCTCATGGAAAGTATAGAATCTGAAACGTCCATCGATTCTCCCGACAGAGAATTTGCCAATTTAGATCTGAACGAACTTAACGATGCACCCGACTCAACCAAAGACAATAAAGACAGCAATATAGATGCTAAGGATACAGAAAGAGATAAAAGTCCAAGACCGGATGAGATTTCGGACAAAGCTTCAACACATTCCAAGACATCTGATTCTATTCAAGCGAGAACGCCACGCGACGTTCCAATACCTCAAATAAAAGTTCCTAAGTTAGATTTCTTGCAAAAACAAGCGAAATTCACACATTCCGATTCCGATGACTCTAGAAAGTCCAATAGAGACGAGGAAAATAGAACGAGCGTTAGATCTAATAGTATAGAAATACCTAGAGATGTTAAATCTCAAATAAAACTGTCGCCTACACCTAGTTTAGGTGCTGACAGATCGCCTAGAATAGAATTTAATAAACCCTGGTCTACTCCGCTATCGGCTTTTAAGTCTTTAAAAACTGGTATTTCGTCTCAGATAAAGTCATCTGATTCCAATGCAAGTTTAAGCAAAGGAATGTCTAGTCCCCGATTAGACGGAGTCATACTATCTCAAGGGAAATCTAGCTCAGATAATGTAGTCGTAGTTTATCAATTTGAAACTCAAGATGAGAGTTTCCCAAAGCCTGTCAAGTCTCCACTTATCCCCGATATGGGAGTGCGAGAAATGATAGAAAGGAACAAAGGAGATGAGAGGAGAAGACTGGAGCTGTCGATACAGAAGGAGTTGGAGATCATACGAATGGAATGGTCGGCGAAGGAGAAGAGAATGAAGGCTGAATTGCAGGAGGAATTAAGAGAAGCGGAAGAAAAGTTTTTGTCCGAAAAGAGAATGAGATTGTCCGAGCAAGCGGAGAGGCATCGGCGAGAAATGGAAGAAGTGAGTATTAACAATATTCTCAACAATATAGTAAATATTTATACAATATAATCATAATTATAATGAAAATTAATAATACGATATAATTATGGTATGACCGTCTGTTGGTTTTGCATATTAATACTTATATGATTTATTTACAGACACTAGCAGCCGAAGAGAAGAATCACGAGCAAAAAGTACAACACGCCCTAAAAGAGTTCGCAAGGAAATACGAAAGCGAGACGGAACTAGTTCACAAACAGCACGCCGAGAACTTGGTGCGTTTGAAGGAGGAGAATTTTTTGAAACTGGAAGAACAGAGGGAACAGCTAGAGATTGGTATGTAACTAAACAATTTTTTTTTTTTAAATTCAGCCTAGCAAAAAGGCCTTATAGCCGTCACCATTATTTATTGACGCATCCTAGAAGGAGCTTTTGTTGAGCTTTTTTTGCGTATTTCTTGCAGAGATCAATCTCATAGCATGTTACGTATTCACACATGATGAGAATATTGAGTAATATTAGGACTAAGAATATATTACAAAACAATAAAGATATTTACAATTTAAAAAAAAAAAGGTATATAAATAACCAGTATTCTTAAAGATTTTCAAAATACTTCCTTTGTCAGAAAACGACCGAGCTTTAGCCGATATACGGGACCAACTGCAACTGAACTTGAACAGAGAGAGATCCAGAATGATAGAAGAGAACAGAGCCACCATTGAAACGCTTAGAGAAGAACACACTTCTCGCGTCACCGATTTGCGACACGATTACAGAGCCGAGGTGAGTATTGTTATTGATAGTTCTAGTAATCGTCACTACGTTATTATTCGCATACAATACATAAAAGTTAATCTTCGGGTACTTGAAGGATAAATTCCCAGTAGTGGGAGGCGAATGATGTTGAACCGAACCGGTTTAAAAGTTGGACTTAAGGTTAAGACCTGGCGTTATGATATGATAATAAAAATCTAAGCTTTTTGACCCTTTTTATTGGTCCACTGTTAGATCAGGTCCCCTTTCATAGTGAGAGGGCTATAGGCCATAGTCTACCACGCTTGCCAAGTGTGGACAGATAGACTTAATATAGCTTTTATAGCATCTCTAAGGTTTGCAGATTTATTTACAGTGTTTTCTGATTCAGACCCCCCCGCAATGGGAGGTTGCTTCAAACTAGGTTATCACCGAATCAAACTAAGTAATACTCTTTCTCTTTTAATTGTCCCCTTCAGGTGGAACGTCTGCGCACCCAGCACGCTTGCCATCTCGAGGAGGTGCGCGCTCGCTTGGCCGGCGAGCGAGCCGCCTCGGCCAGACTGCACAACGACCGGTCGGTGACCGACAAGTACAGATGTCTCAAGGAGAAGTATGCCAGACTGAAGCATGACGTAAAGGTCAGTGTGTTTTGTTTTCAAAAGTATTTGTTTATTATTCTATACGGATATTGGATGTGAAGTTCAAAACCAAGTTCTATAACGATGGCCAAAGGCTGCATGGGTATTACGTATATATAGATACAAAAATAGTTACATATAGATAAGTTATCTATAGGTAGAAAAATTTCATGGGAATGCTACCAGTGATTTTCTAGTGAATGTTTTTCAAGATGTGTATATACGATTCCAGATGTCCATTGAGAGAAGGAACAAAAGGCGGGAAATGAGTATGACCACCGGTTCGGAGACAGAAAAATCCAATTCGCACAAAGCTAACAATCAATCTCTGGAGAGGTAAATATTTTTATGATTATAAAATTATTATTATCATAACACATAGCTCAATACTTACAAACCTGACACGCTTTTACATTCATCACTCGCTTCATATATATACCGGCTTGGGAGATTTCTTTACTCCCTCATCAGCCAGTGTCTGATTCATTTGCATTAACTAATGTCCCAACAATCTTAGGACCAACAGTCATTTGTTTCGAAGCTAGACAGAGACGGTGCTATATAGGTACGTGCGTAGTGACAATGCATTTCTTCATCCCAGATGCAAGGAACTGAACGAGACCTCGGTGAGTGCCGTGATAGAATCCGAGCAGCCGCGAGTTCGCACAAACAACAACCCGACGATCAAGTACAATGACAACGAGACGTCCTACTCGGAGAGCAACGCGCACAAACCGTCCGAGAACAACAACCACGAGTGGAATAATCAGAAGGAAAACGTGAGTGCTACTCTCTCATTCTCTTTCTCTATGTCTAACCCCACTCTATCCTCCTTATTTCACATGTCGTTAAACTGTTAAATATAGTACGAAGTTATTTCAATGATCCAGCAATAAATAAGAAAGGGAAAGTAAGTATTCTTCTCTCTATCTCTTTCTCTTTCTCTAATTCCGCCCCGTCCTCCTCATTTCACAAAGACAACGACATATTTTTCTATAAAGCGCAAATTAATAATTTCACTCTGTTGTTCTCTCTCTGTTTCGGTTGAAAAGAAAACATTCTTCCCTTTCTCTTATTCCGACTTCTTTTTTCCGTATTCAGCTGTCCGATGGCGTGATATTGTATGGACCACGAATTCTTTTTCAGACATTTCAGTCGGTGGATACTTCGTTGACTTCCGCCATGAAGCAGCCACGAGGTCGACGAACCGCCGTGGCCTTCAGGGAGCCGCCGGGCCGTCGGCGTGACAGAGACAGAGATACCGGTAAGTCAAGATAAGTAGTTAACCGATCAGGGTTAGTTAGTCAGTGTGAAGTCTACCGATCGGCACTTAGTCGGCGTGGTAGACTATAGTATAGGGTTAGGTCTATACCTACCTAGACTATTCTAGGGTTACGTATAGTCTAGGGTTACGTATGGTCTAGGATTAGGTATAGTCAAGTGTTAGGTTATAACCTAACCCTCTGAGTATGGAATGAGGCATAACCCAATAGTGGACTAAAAGGATTGGAATAAAAAAAAATTGAGGGTTAATACTTAGGGGTCACCGAGCTCGCTCAAGGCTAAATATTTAATTTTCAAATAAATTACCAATATTGACATTTTAGGCCGATTTCGCACATGGCAACCCGATCCCAAACTAATCGAAACCTATTATATATGCATTTAAATTTACAGGCGCGACAACTGACTACCAAGACTCGTCGGACGCAACTACAGCTGACGAGAAACCGAAGGAATCCGTTAATGGTCTGTTCAATATAATTTAATCCTTTAGCCTGAACATCATATGCCAAATCAAAGTAGCGATTAGGTATTGAGGTGCTTATACAGCGGTTGTAAGGACCTTCATAAAATGATAGCCGCCTTTTTAGAAAGTTGCCAAAAATCTTAGACAATAAAATTTGACTCTCATCAATGTTTGTTATATATAGGAGTTGGTCAGTTAAGTCAAGCAGTGGTAGACGTGGTGGACTATGGCCTAAATCCCTTCCACTATGAGAGGAGACCCGGTCCAACAGTGGACCAGTAAAAAGGGTGCAAAATAATATGTAGGAACTAAAAACGTAACATCACGCCTGTATTCCCCGAAGGGGTAGGCAGAGGAGTGTAGTACACCCCGACATTTCACCAGTTACGT
>DWEM01000245.1:0-21820 GCA_018245935.1 Agara belti belti
CCCAACCCGGGATTTGAACCCAGGACCTCCCGATCGGCAGTCGCGCTAGCAACCGCTCGACCAACGAGGCAGTCAATTTAATTATGATTATGTTATCTTTTAATTGTATCTGATCGCAAGGATCGTTTGAAACCGTACACAAACTCCCATTTCCCAAGTACTTGTAGTGTAATAGCCATCTGACGTCACATCGCAACGAATTGAACTGCAATATGGTTTATGATATGGATTATGACGTCACAACAGGAGCACGATAGCCTATTTGCGCGATTTAGCGGTTTAATTACAGCACTAATACTCAAAAGCTTAAACGAGATTATCCGATCGAGTTGATGAAAACACGTTACAATGTAATACAGAATTAAATTAGGGTCTAATTAGTATTTGAGAGCTGTATTCCCCGTTACCGTAAGTAAACTCGCTGTGTTTCGTCTTGTAGATATTCCGGTGTCGATGTGGCGCTTGCTCAAGAACCCGGTGTACGTGGTGACGTGCCTCGGCGCGTGCATGGAGCTGATGATCGTCTCCGGCTTCGTGGTCTTCCTGCCCAAGTATTTGGAGACGCAGTTCAGCCTCGGCAAGAGTCAGGCCAGTGTGTTTACCGGTAAGCGAACATGTCTGTACGCCAGACGAGAGTTCTTTTAACTACAAGCAAAAATATAACCAAAATGTATATAACAATATGGTCTTCGTTCTCTGATTTTTACACACTTTTAAGGGAGCAAAAATTTAATGTAGGCAATTACCCTTTGAATTGGTACGATTCCTTCGTACATCACAAACGTAATATTTCATTTTACATCACAAATGCAACATGCAATTCTATCACGGACAGTGTACAGAATGCAAATAAAAGATAACTCTGTGAAGTCAGGTAAGATCTTGTCCGGTAAGGGACCAGTACCAAGCTGATAATGGCGAAGTTAGGTAATGAAGAAGAAAATAAAAAAATCAGTACATAATAATTGCTTGCAATATAAAGAAATGGCCAATAGTGTGGTTTAGTTATGAAATTGATGATTTTTTTGGTTATTTTGTCGTACCGCATTAAAATATCCCCGAATATTTTAAAACTGTGTACGAAGATAGAGCGCAAAAGGTTTCTCGATATCAATCGTGTGCCGCGCAGGTTCCATTGCGATCCCCGGGGCGTGCATCGGCATTTTCATGGGAGGATGCTTACTGAAACGCCTCGAGCTGAGGCCGAAGGGCGCGGTGCAGTTCGTGCTCATCTCCAACACCATCTGCCTGTCCTGCTACGCGCTGCTATTCTTCCTCGGCTGCGACAACATCAAGATGGCCGGCACCACCATACCTTACACCAACAACAGGTCCCCGCATGATATATACATCCATACTAATATTATAAAAGCGAAAGTAACTCTGTCTGTCTGTCTGTGACGTCATCACTGCCAAACCGCTGGACCGATTGTGATGAAATTTCATATATAGATACTTGAGGGTCTTGCGATGAACATAGCCTACTTTTTGCTGGCATTTTTTTCTTAGTTTTTCGAGGAATTTCATTGTTTTACGAAAAGGTCGTCGAAAATGGGCTTCCTGAACGCTTACGTGGCGTGCGCCGACTCAACCTTATGAGATACATAAAAACAATGTTCTACAAAAACATTGTCCATTAAAAAACCTATAAAAAAGTCCACGATGATATATGTTTATTTCTTAAGATTGAGCCACAGTAACGATTTTAATATATTTAACTTAAATTTATCGGTTTGCTACTTTTTATCCTAGAATTCACGTGGGGTTGTTATTTACGCGGAGAAAAACTTTGTGACACACTGATTTCCAGGCGGGCGAAGCCGCGGGCAAAGCTAGTATCTTATATGTATTTAAGATCTTCGCCGTTAACGTTCTATTGTAATGAGATAAGTAGGTACTAATACAAATAATCTTTGGTACAATATTGTTGTCAAGTGACACGTTCGGTTGCGTTCTGCGCACAGCAATCTGGAGCCGTTCAAGGTGAACCTGACGGCGGCGTGCAACTTCAACTGCCTGTGCACGGAGACGGACATGGAGCCCGTGTGCGGCAACAACGGGCTCACGTACTTCTCGCCGTGCCACGCCGGCTGCGCGGCCTTCTCCTCCAGATCCAACTTCACCAACTGTGCATGTCAGTACTATATTTCCTTTTATAGGCCGTAACGACGTACCACATTTTTAAGATCCTACATAATATTTTTTCCTTGTGATGTTTCTCATGAACCACTCCACGACACACTCCCCGGTTCGATTCGCAGGCAAATGTTTAACGCGCCCGTATACGATTAGAAATGCGTCCCGTTCCGCTGTATGCCTGAAAGGCGTAGGACATGAGCGTTTTCAAAAAAAGCATTCAAAAAGCTCCCGATGATAACAAAAAACGCTTCGACTCTGCCTCTAGTATCTAACATATCCGTAGCGCGGACGCGGAGTGCGCGCTACCAGTCGGTAGTGTAAGGAGTGCGTCGTGCAGTGCGATAGTAGTGAGCGTGGTATCGTCGTAGGCGTGCACGAGAACAGCCGCGAGGCGCTTGTGGGCGGCGTGGGCGGCGCGCTGGTGGGCGGCGTGGGCGGCACCGTGGTGAGCGGCGCGTCGGCGGCGGCGCTGCGCGGCGCCAGCGCGCGCGGCGGCGAGTACAGCGAGGTGACGGTGGTGCCGGTGGCCACGGCGGGCCCCTGCAACCCGCCCTGCACCACCATCTTCCCCTTCCTCGTACTCCTCTTCTTCATGACCTTCGTGGTCGCCGTCACGCAGATGCCGCTGCTCATGATCGTGCTCAGGTTTGTTTGTAAAAAAAATCATCTTCTATATACAAAATTAATACACTCAATAATCACTCGGTTCGTAGGCTATGGACATGTTTACGAGGAAAGAAAGAATTAACAATGAAAATAGCGAATAAATTTAATTTCAATTTTAAAGGTCTGTAAGCGAAGAAGAGCGTTCTTTTGCCCTGGGAATGCAGTTCGTGATATTCCGGCTGTTCGGCTACATCCCGGCGCCAATAGTGTTCGGCAACCTCATCGATTCTACTTGTATTCTCTGGAAGCAGTCCTGTAGCGGAGAAAAAGGCGGTCGTTGTCTACTGTACGACATCGAACAATTCCGATACAGGTATAGTTCGTAAAACTAATATTATGTTTAATTCAGAAAGTCATCGTATATAAATATATGTCACTTTTTTTGTCAAATTCTTTCCGAATATTTTTGATTTTTTTCGTTTACCCAGATATGTCGGTCTCTGCGGAGGTATAAAAATTGTGGCATTGGGCATTTTCCTGGCGGACTGGTGGCTGGTGAGACGGCGAAGACATCTCGAAAGCGTGCCGCCGCTCGACCCGCACAAGGACCTCACGGGATCAATTATCAGTCTCGATAAGCGTAAGTCAATCGACCTGTGTATATTGATATTTAAAGATACCATTACAAATGGCAGTACAAATAGCAGAACCGGTAACGTTTCAGTATTCGAGGAACTGCCGTCGGCCGACAACGCGAGCGGGTTCCGATCGGGCATGACGTCGGGACCGAGCTCCGCGACGACTACGCCCATGGAACCCGGTACACTGAGTCACGACACGACGCACGAGTCGTTCAGGAACAAGCTGCAGCGGACGGACTCTCAGTACTCGCAGGAGTCGCAGACCCGCGGGACCGCGGGTAAGAACTCGCGCGTCCTAGTGGCGTCGCGCCACCTGCGCAACGACTCGAAGACGATCCAGCTGGAGCCGCGTGCGCGCCAGCACTCCGCCGAGGAGGCGGAGCGCGCGCGCCTCGGCCGCGGCGACTCGCGCGCGTCTCGCGACGCCTTCCCGCGCTCCGCGTCGCGCGACCTTCCCGCGCACTCGCGAAGCGGCTCGCGCGACTTCAAAGCTCACTCGCGCGGCGACTCTCGCGACCTCAGCCTGGACCAACTCAAACACCTCGCCATCAAAAGCATGGAGAGCCTCGATCTCACCATACTGCCTCTCGCCAAGTGCGTCGACGAGGAGAGCAAGCGGCTCATCGAGGGCGGCGGCGTGCTGCGCCACCGCCGCACCGGCTCGCGCGACATGAAGCCGCCGGAGTCCAAGCACAAGCGCACTTCTTCGCATCACATCACCATGGAGCCCCACGAGCTCAGCTTGCAGATACAGAAGGGCCGCAGCGTCGACCAGCTCGCTACGTCCCCGCTGGACCCGCGCGTATGAGAGTGCGCTCGACCGCTGAGCCGACGCTCGGTTAGTGCGTAATGAACGTTCTGAATCTCAGTCAGCACGATTAGTAAAATGTTTTTAGGTTGAAGTGAGAAATGAGTTGGAGTGAGAAAACTATATAGTGAAATTAAACTTGTTTTATGGTTGGAGAACGCTGTTGCAAATTAACGTGGCATGCATAAAAACGTAGTAAATAGAGGATAGCGAGACCCTCTCTCGCGAACGAGCGACGAGAGCGAACGAGTTAGCAAGAGAAAATAAACGTTGCACATTATTTTTGGGAGATCGCGAAGGAGACATACTCGCCAAACAAATAAATGGACTACTGTCTTTTTGAAAGCTTAGGCGAGGGCATGTGATGTTAAATCATATCTTTAAAAAAATGTAGTCTTATTCGAAAGCTTACTGTAATAAAAATAAAATTTTGCTTGATGCAAGACTAAAGGTAGTATAAACTAGAAAATTATTCGTTATTATTGTGTTCACATTGAGTTGGTTTTGGTAAAGTGTCGGCATATGTAGGAAAGTAGATTCTTGTCGTAATACTCACAACTCTATTAGTAATGTTCGATTATTTAGATCACTTTTCGTGTCGTCTATGAAATTATATTCAATGGTGTATGTATAATGATAAAGATGAAGCTGAAGTATGAGTGAAAAATGACCAGTTAAAATGTGTGATTTTAAAATATACATATGTGTACAGATCCAGTAATTTTAGAACTGTACTTAATCAACCTTCTTTCAGTTTTATTTCTTTCATAACAAAATTTGTATATATCATTGAAAGCAAATTACTCCTCAAATACTTTATCAGTTTATTGTATTTTAATTTGGCAATATTTAAATGAGCAAATGCTTGAAACTGCCATATAAGAGGATTTTATTATACTAAACAGTTGTCCGGATAAAATAAACGGAAATAGTTTGTTAAAAACCAGGTGCAACAACACTTAGATCTATCTGTAATCTATATACATATATAGATAGAATATATATAGAATTTGAAATGAAATCTGAATTAAATAATATAAATGAAATTGTTCTTTGCACAAACATATTACTATTGCACATGTATTAAAATTATTTCCTAATTTCTAATAAGATATCTGAATATCGAGCACAAACAATTACATTGTCGATAAAAATATTCCAAATTATTGCAAAATATATTACATTCCACATTTTAAATATAAAAATGGTCAATTTTATTTATTCTTTGCAGCTTTCATTTATATTATTCCTGCGCCCATTGTTAAATTAACTATATATTGATTTAAAATGGAATAGAATGTAATGACTTTCTGATAAAAAGTAGATTATGTTGCCTGCATACTTTATGATCTCAAATGTGTTGCTAGTGTATGGATTTGTTTTGTATCGCAATATATTAAATAGTACAACCAATATTTTTATACACCTTGATAGTGTTTATTATGCTTAATTAATACATGTACAAGTTATTGATTGGTTGAGCAATAATACCAGCCTTTTGACCTGATTTATATTGTTCCAATTATGTTGAATTTGTAATAATACTATTAGACAAGTCAGGAAAATAATGGTCAATGTTCAGTATAAAATATTTGTCATATATTACTCGAATGTTGTGTGTTATGTCAATTAACAGTCGCAACAAAGTCTCATCAGCATAAAATTGCACCTAGAAATATTTAAAAAATTAATACTTGGCTGAGATACCAGCTGGTGAAGATATAAATGGACTCTAAAATTAACTGTACCTAAACAATTTAAGACACAGTAAGAGTGTAACTTGGTTAATTTTTTACATTTTTACGATGTTTTGATAAATAAAAAAACACGTATATTAGTACCTACACCATGCTATTGGTATATAATTGACGACAAAGAAAAATAACTTACGCATTTATCCTTATTATTTCTGTTAAATGGTACTAAAATCGTCAATTTAGGGGCTGCTATATTATAATAAGAATTCAATTAATATTGTAGTAATATTATTTTAGTACGAAAAATTTAAAAACAATATATTTATCTGAGATATAAAGTAAAAGACAGAGGAAAGCATCAACATAAATTTTATCAAATATTATTAAGAGAGAAATAGTTTGATATGAAGAGAGTGTTTTATCTTAAATGCCTTATTACAATAGGTCTTAAGACTTGATACTGACTTAGCTGTAATAAGTTGTTATGTGATTCACTAAATGTGTGAACATGGCAACTACCTGAAATAATTTGTTGCATTTAGTGATTAATAAATTGCATACATATTTTAAGTTGTATTTTTCATTCTTCTTTTCTCTGTACCTTCTGGCTACCCCATTTGGGAGCTGGCGTGGTGGTATAATAATAAAAAATATTAAATAAAATGGATCATTTCGATTAAATCTTAGATCTTTATAGCACATGTCTGGAATAAGGACTAGCACAACTACCTATTTAATGAGATATGAAAAATAACAGTTTAGTTATGTCTACACCAGTCCAGGCAAACTAGAGTTGCACAAGCTACGAGTTAAACTAGCAAACATTAAAAAACATTGATTATACGGAAAGAAAAGAAATATAATTTTCCGCTCGAGTGTGGGCCTAGAGACCATGAGTTTATGTTTTACACTGTTCTCATACAAAAATTAAATATTGACAAATTATAATATAACATTAATTTAATTTAATGTACACAACGGGGTATAATACAAAACAAGATTGAAATTAAGAGACTGTCAGAAAGTGGTTCATAGAGAAGTGGTAATACATAATATCCACAGTGATCTTATTACAATACAGCTATTTTATCCAGGCAACACTATAGAAGAGGACATAACCAAGAAATGAGTTACGCAGGGTGTATAATTGAATACAGGAAACTATCAACATACCTAAGTATTGATTTTGATTGATTAATTAATTAATTAATCTCTGCCTACCCCTTCGGGATGCATGAAAACTATCAAAATAACAATATATCTTTATCACTTATCAAAATTCAAGTAGGTATCCAGTCATAATTCCATCAATGATTAAAGTAGCTTAGATGGTATATTTTGTAAATAAAACAGTCTTTTTCTTACTACCCATTCAACTTTTATTACATATACAGAGTTACAGACTACCTAACAAAATTACATTCCAATAAATACATTTAATCTAATTCTCCACATTCGGAAATCACAACTTTTTTAGATGGTTTTCCATTCTTAGATCCTAGATTTTCCATTTTCTTTACAACATCCATGCCATCAACAACATATCCAAATACCACATGCTTCCGGTCCAGCCACGGAGTGGCCGCTGTTGTTATAAAGAACTGTGATCCATTGGTATTTGGCCCAGCATTAGCCATGGACAAGATTCCAGGACTTGTATGCTTTAGCTTGAAATTTTCATCCTGGAAAGTGCGTCCATAAATTGATTTACCACCAGTGCCATTATGATTAGTGAAATCACCACCTTGACACATAAAGCTCGGAATAATTCTATGAAAGGATGATCCTTTATATCCATATCCTTTTTCTCCTGTACAAAATACTCTAAAATTTTCAGCTGTTTTAGGAACCTCTTCTGTACTAAGTTTCATAACTATGCGACCCAAAGGTTCCCCATCCGCTGTTACATCAAAGAAAACTCTTTTATCTGCCTGAGCAGATGTAGATGCATATCGTAACATAGCGGCAGAAAACACCGTTCCATTTATCACACTTCTACGCAAAAAGCCTGATATAGACATTATGTAGATCTACAGACAGAAGATTGAAAATTCGATCAGGTTATTTCTGACCGTAATCTTGGTACAATTTCAGAAATCAGACTGCGGCTTAGGGTTGTTAAAAAATAATCGTTTTTATAGTAATATGAATCGATTTTTAGTAAATCGATTATAAAAATTACACATTTAATCGATTCATTGTTTAAACTTGAAGATTAACAAAAGATTTGTATTTTAATTTAGTTTTAGAGACTATCTATTAAGTAGTTGTTTAGTTTTTTAAGTCTCATTTTAAGTATTTTATTTTAAAACTAGTCAAATGTAAAATAGGACTAAACATTTTAAGCAATTTTTTTTATTTCATTTATATTTTAGGTTTTGAGACAATAAGTTTGTCATTTTGTTGGGATACTCATAATTTCATTTTTAACATATAAATGAAACGTTTAATAGTACTAATATTTGTATCAATAATGCTAAATATTCCTTCCTTCCTATTAATGGTTTCGTAATTCCAAACCTTGAAATTTTAAAGGAACATTTTAATAATTAGGTTTATTATTGGAATATGAAAAGCATGTACTTTAAATAATACGAGAAAATCGATTATTGGCAGAAATCGATTATTTAATTTATAATTAATCTATTTTTGACAAATCGATTAACAGTAGTGTTGTTGGAATATAATACCACATTATTTTAAATTTTCTTTCCTAAATAAATTTCGGTAAAGTATTTCACTAGAACAGTAAATATTATCTTTTACAATTCTGTTTCTTATAACATCCATGCTACTTTTAGCCCATAAATTGAAATTTGTAAATTGTTATTAATTTATTGAATTTTAATTATTAACTCATTAGGTACATAAAAAATAAACCGCTTTTTAATATTTAAAAAGTCTTTCATTAGTTTACTATTTCTATTAATTATTTTGGATGAATAAAGTTATGCCTTTGTGTATAAAAGGAACATTTTGACAATATAATAAATATTGTGAATTGTGAAGTCCTGCGAAAAGCACAACATTGCGCAAAAAATTGTTATATATATATACAAATACTTATTGAAAGTGTTAGTTGTTCTTATAAATATAATTTATAATTTGTTATCATATTAGAGTTTTGTTTTAAACGTATGTAGTTTCCAATTTAATCATAACGCGCGCATTCCTGTTAGACTTATTTCAAGATGGCGCCAAACGTGTTTAATATAGATAGACGCGATGCAAGTGTGTCGAGTATGGCTAAAAATAGAGAAGTTAGCCTAGCCTAGTTGCATAAATTGTGATAAAATGTCAAATACAGTGATTACGAACTATACGGACCTTAACGGGCCGTCATCAAAAACTGATAGTTCTGTTGTTGTTATTGTAAACAAGGATGGATCTCTTTCTGTGGACCAAAAATTGCTTGGAACTCTTATGGGTAAGTTACTAGCTCAAGATTTCGTGTAACTTTAAATATCTAAGATATGTACTAGTAAATTTTTATTAAACGCCATTATTGCCTGCTTGTTCATCGAATAGTTGTAATGTTGGTAAATGTTTTTGACAGCTTAAACGATTTTCCAAACGTAAGTTGATTTTCGTTTCTTTATAATTTTTAGCATTGATGTTATTTCTCTATATTTCGCAAAATCGCTCAGTATTATAGTGGTAGTCATTGTACAGTACATCCCAAGTTTTCTGCCTTTGTTTTTAATCTAAGCCATTAAATATTTACGTATGTATTAACCTTTTTGTAAACAGTATGATATTTACTTTTAAAAAGACTAAAGAAGTGTAGACCATAAAATCGATCGATTTTTTATCGAAATTGTATTCTGTAGTTATGATTACAAAATTAAATTTACACGAATACTAGGTTAGTAGCAGCATTTATGAGCAGAACTGATTAGTATTTATCTATATCATTATGAGCCCTAGTATTACCTAGCCATTTAACAATTACTGCTACTTAAGCGTAGATAGATAAACTTCTTGAACTTGATCATAAGTTGACAATCATACAATAAATATTTTCCTAGAAATGCCCTGTAGTTATATTGCTTCTAAAAATATATATGAATTTTTATCGTTGTGCAGTTGATGATGATGCTGATGATGATATACTTTAATCCCACATCAGGGACATAGGGCTCGCAGAAGTTTTTTCCATTAGGCACGGTCTTGTGCGGCATTCTCCAATTTGTCCCTATCTAGTCCAGTCGAGGCAGCCTCTTTCATGACAGATCACCTCCAGGCGGTACCAGGGCATTTAATTGTGTAGTTACTAATGCATAATTAAGAATTACTGATATTAAATGTTTTTAGGTATTAAAATAAATACATTAATATAAGTAGTGGATTTTATTTAGTCAAGTGGCAAATTATTGATACCATTGATATATAAATATTGATTTTAAAAAACATATAAATATTGTATTTTAACAACTAGGACAATTATTATTATGAAGAATGGGTTTAATAATAGCCACAGTTAATCGTTTGAATTGCTCTAAAAACAGTACTTATCAATTGCATTTCGCAATACTAAATCAAGTAAACAACAACCATATATATCATCTTATGGAACCTATCTAACTGTCATGAATCACAAATTTAACTTATCCCATTTCCTTACCAAAGGCTTAACGTACAAGGCTAAAAACTGTTTATCTGTAATTTTTTTATAATTACATAACCAATCCATCAATTGACTGATTGTAAATAAACTATCTGCAATAAAATAAATTTCTTGGTTTGTTTATGGTTTTGCTATGTAAATAAATAATATTATAAATATAATAGATAATTTGTATGATGTGCCTAAATTCTTATCACATAGTTGTCAATGCCTGTCTTGTCCGACATTAATGAATAATGTCCCCTATGTCTGAATGTACCCTAAATAGGTAACTATCATTTTAGAACTTTC
The DNA here is from genome assembly GCA_018245935.1 of Agara belti belti. Lineage (NCBI taxonomy): Eukaryota > Metazoa > Arthropoda > Insecta > Lepidoptera > Hesperiidae > Agara > Agara belti. The sequence goes on from DWEM01000245.1 coordinate 10,810, forward strand.
AAAAACGAATATCTAAGCACTTCAACATAGCTACCAATTTGATGTGTACATTATATTGTTTAATAATTGACCACAACTGTATGTTTACCTCATTTGCCACTTTTAGTGATTTGTATTAACTTGATATAATCCTAACTTTACTAAGCGGTATAAGAAATTGCATAGAAATTTGACTTTTTTATAACGTTGAAAACAAATTTGGTCAGAGATTTACTTATTATTCTAGGGAGTGATGGATCTCAAACTACCGGCATCAGTGTAGTCCGTGTTGGACATGAAGGACGACCAGATGATGCCACAGATTCAGAAGATGAAGATGATAAGGTGCCCCATGTCACACTTTCAGTGGACAGCTATTATGATGAACCGAATAGCATCATTAAATATGGTAAAGAAAAATTTACTCCTACAAGCAATTGTGACATATATAAATTTTTCTTAATTTGATGTGTTTTCCACCCTAATCACTACATAAGATTACTAAAATCCACCAGTGTTTCTATATTGGTTTTAAATAGAATGTATCTTTTTCAGATAGTGGTGCTGAAATGTTACAATCATTGCGGATAGAAACAAGAGAAAACAGTTTGGTTGGATTCCACAATGATCATTGCTACACACCACTTAAATCACCAAGTGAGACAATAACACAAATCACTGATACATACAAAGTCTTTGATGATCCAGTTATTGAAATAACACATACACCACCACCTAAACCACAAACAAATTCCAAAAAGATAACAATCTTAGAACAGCAAATTATACCTAAAGGCAAAAAAATTTTAATAAACCCTGCAGATGCATCTATTATATTGAAAGGTAATGATGTTTTGAATACACCATTGCCAGTTTTAGCTAAATCAAAACCTATAGCTGAAGTGGAATCAAAATCTGAGGTTGAGTCAAGGGCAGAAGAGAATACAGAATCTTCTTCAGTCTGTTCTTCAGGTGATAGCACAGCAGACAGAGATTCAGATTCGGACTACAAAGATGTTAAGAACAAACCGAGTACAATTAAGGTGCGTAAAGCTAGGACCAAACCTCGCATATTGAAGACAATTCAACCCGCTAAAGGCATGAAATTGGAGCCCAAAATTATATCAAGGTTAAAACCTATTAAGAATATTATAAGAAAAGATAATAAAGAGAAAATTCTAAATAAGAGTCTAATCTTACAAGAGCCACAAGTTGGTGCAGACATGTCCACACCGAAAGAAAAACATACACCAATTGCTGATGTACTCATTGGTACAACTGAGCAAAATAAAACTGCTATCAATGAGCAAAACAAAATTGTTCCTAAAGCTGTACCAAAAATTATCAAGAAAGAGAGAAAAACACCTGCCCATGTATCAGCATTACTCTCAGATATGACTTCATTGTTCTCTTCACCAGACGTAATAAGGAGAGTTTCAACTGATAATAAAACACCCTCTAAAGTTGAAAAAGACCCCAATAACAGTAATAAGAAAACTGTTAGCTTATCTATCAATAATAAAGATAATGAAGTAAAAGACGAAAAGCCATTAATGGATGTTGCAAAAACTCCTGATAATGTGGATAAAATGAGAAACAGGGTATCAACTAAAACATATCTTAAGCAAAAAGAAAGAAGTGTTTCTGTTGATAAAACTGCAAAGGGCTATGATTCTATACCACAGCTAGATGATGCAAGCTTGGCCCAAATCCTGTTAGACACAACTTCACAGTCAACTAAATCTCAACCAGTCATACCTACTGCAACTGTAATTAATAGCCCAAGCCTGGCGGGGCCACTATCTCCCACATTAGATTTATTGGGTGGCTTGCAGCCTGAAGAAGATGGATTAACTGAAGATTTATTAATGCATGTGGCACAGCTGGTGGAAAGTTCAGAAAATTTACAGGAAGTAATTGACAAGCAAGTACTGGGCAAGGTGGAGAATGCGACTGCTAAAAATCAAGTTTCTTCAGCTTTTGCCCCACAACAGCACCAAATGCAACTTACAACACAAGTGCAACAAGTGCAACAACCACAGCAAATAGCCATGAGTCCAACTAATGTGTACAGTCCGAATGCATCAAAAACAGGAAAGGGTGTAATAGTGCGAAAGGACCCTATAGAAATAGTAAGGCGTGATGGTCGTATTATCACTTTGCCACCCATTGAAGCTCCAGCTACAAGGGCATCGAAACGTAAAAGTCAGGTGGACACATCTGTTCTCGGAGATACTGCTTCATCTACACCCATGTCAACCCATTCATCCTCTACTCCGGAGCCTGCAGTGCAGTATGTAGCGAAACAGTATACCAACAAAAAGTTGGCAAACAAAAAACAAGAACAACAGCAGTTAGAAATTCCTGCTCTTGAAAAAACATCAGCTGAATCACAAGAAAGTTGGAATTCGGAAGATGATCCCAATAGGTAATATTTATTTTAATAGTTTTGTACAATAGTAATATCTTTCTATAGAGACTTCGGCATCAAAAAATATGAGTCTATGAATTTCATAAAAATATAGAAATACAGTTCTGTGTTGATGATGATTTGTTAAAGTTTTGACTATTGATATTTTATTATAAAACTAGAAAAGAGATAACTTATTCCTCAAGAGCAACAACACTGTTATTTATTGTAGATAAACTCTCAAGAAAATAAGTAAGTTTACAAAACACTACACGAATGGAAAAGTTAAAAAGTGTACTTCATTCTTTATATTGGACGATTTACTAATTTGAAAATAATTTTTTTTTCTGACAGGTTGTGGTGTATATGTAAGCAGCCACACAACAATCGGTTTATGATATGCTGTGATGGATGTGAAGACTGGTTTCATGGCAAATGTGTAAATATCACAAAGGCGATGGGACAACAGATGGAGGAGCAGGGCATAGAATGGAGATGTCCCAATTGTAAGAACGGAAAGGGAAAGCTTTTGAACAAGGTTTGTTTCATTATATGTGTATGCTCTAAGTTTTTCAGTTTAACTTATTCTCACCTTGCTTTAAAATTACTTTTGGTGCAAACATAATGATCATTCAATAAGCCTGAAAACATTACAGAAATGTACGAAGAAATCCCTATTGTTCTCCTAAACATATTTATACAAAGTTGTATCGAAGTTTTGAATCACTATCAATGATTTACATGTGTGTGTTTAGAGTTTGGCAGTACACAATACTACTGAAGCGCAGGTGCAACAGACTGTTATAAAGGAAAGTTCAAAAAACAGTTGCATAGTGTGCAAAAAACATGCCAGGGCTAGTAGCATTTATTGCAGTGACGCATGCATATTAAAACACGCGCAGGATTCTCTGGGCAGTCAAGCGATGCCCACGAGAAATGACAATGCTGGTGGGAAATTAGCAGAAAAATCTAACTCTGAATCTAGAGTAAGTATGAACTGTTGTCTTGGTGAAGAGAAATTACGTGTTACATTGTTCAGTTATATCTATTTTCGGAAACAGCAGAAGGTTCTGGAGATTATTACATTACAGTTCAGTGCAAAGTACTGGAGATATAGATAGTGCCAAACAGATCAGTCAATTTTAAGCCATCCTAGAGGGCTCAAGAAATCGCCCTAATGAAATGTGATATAATAATAGTTGTCGTCTTAATTTTATTAAATTAGTAAATGACCTCCATAAAAGTTTAATTTTTTATAATGCATATAATAACAATTTGAATATAACACTTTCCAATATACAACATAATAAACCAAATATTTTTAGGTTATAGTCTATGAAAGAAAATCAGGCAGGCTATTGGCTGGACCCAATGCCCCTACTGCAGACAATTTAAAAGCCTGGCTCCAAAAGAACCCAACATTTGAAGTGGTGCGACCAGGTACTCTAAGTACAATAAAGCCTAATCTTCCCAAGAAGAAGTCATCAGCTGAGTCCAATAAAATACAGACTACTCTAAACTTTGTGAGGTTGCCGAAGAAATCTAGTGAACAATATGATATATTAGTGAAAACTGTATCTGAAAAGAAATCTAAAACTGTCAAGCCAGTATTATCTCCCAAGGAAGACACCAAATTGACACCTCAACCTAAAACACCTTCAACTCCAAAGTCACATATGTTAAAATTGATCGAGTTACCTAAAGCTAGCACTAGCAAAGCAATGGGTGAATCGAAGAAGATATCCAGATCACTCAATAGGTCGCAGTCTGCCACTGAGAGGGTAAGTATTTGACATTCATTTATAACGCAATTGATTGAAAAAAGTTACATATCTTGAATTAAATTTATATACAGACTACACTAAAATTTCTATATTTATTTAACTTTCATAATTGATAACATTCCTCAAAGTTTACTACTTAGAAATCATTTCGGACATATGAAGTCTTTCTACCGGCCAAGGACCCTCGTCGAAACATTTTTATAACAATATAATTGACATCATCAAAATGTTTTCCTCTCCACTTCTTACATGATAAACACAATATAATATAAGTCGCGTAGTGACATTTAGTTTTGATTTTCGTACATTCAAAAACTTCCATCGCGTTATCGGTTGAGTCATCTATTTACAAGTTCAAACATGACATAAGCGACAATTAATAAAGTGAGCTTTATGGAGTGCTCATAACGTCCTCTTCCAATCGTATTTTAAAACAACAAGGATACATTTACGAGCAGTGATTTGTGTACAGTAACATTTAGCCGCGCGGCTACTGTTAGCGATACTCGTCTCTTAAAACTACCAGTTTATGTTGCGGTATTAAACTAATTAAATATAGAATTTGAGGTATGTGTATTTACTTGTAAAATATTTTGTAGTTTGTGCAGTACTTATTAAGATCGCTTCATTTCGTGTCTACATCAATGGTCATATTAGATATTGCTTTAAAATTTTAAACCTAACAGTTATTGTAAAAAATCTGCAAGAATATAAGTATATTTTTTTGCAATGGTTATTTTATAATACATTTTTACATGTATTTGTCAAAATATTTGGTTAAAACATGCTTTGCTGTTCATAATTGTGTATTTGAAAAATTTGCACATATATCATTAAAAAAAATTGTGAAAATAATGAAAATATTTATCGGTAACTTTTAACAAAACTGGCAAGCTATTTAACCATGTAATAACTATATATAGCCTTGATGTGTTTACACATTGATTATAATAACAATCAGCTCATGGTAACAATATTATATCACAGCCGCCCTCTACTACGCCGTTGACATCACGCCGAAAAGACTCTCACGAACATAAAAGGAGAATGAACGACGTGGATCCAATCAGGGACAATGTGAGAAAATCTCTACAAGAACAAATGAGTGCGCGTATGGCTGAAAACGACGGACCTACCTTTACAGAGGAGGAAATACAACAGTTTGCTACCGAAACAGAACATGAATTGCACGAATTGTTCAGCAGAGATGTGGGAATGAAATACAAGGCCAAATATAGATCTCTTATGTTCAACATTAAAGATCGAAAAAACTTAACGCTCTGGGAAAAAATATGCGACCGCACGATAACACCCAAACAATTAGTCAGTGAAATCGTTTACTAAATTTGGAATAAAAATTATATAAGCTAAATCTCGAAATATGGATTAAATTTTGTTAATATTTTTTAGGTCCGACTTTCTCCAGAAGAATTAGCCAGTCAAGAATTAGCTCAATGGCGAGATAAAGAAGTCAAACATCAACTTGAACTGATAAAAAAATCTGAGCTTGATCTTCTTGCTGCAAACAAAACTTATGTCCTTAAAACGCATAAGGGAGAAGAGGTACAAATAGCCTCAGTACTAATAATTATTTTTAATGTCTTATCTGTATACAGCACTAATTAAAAATGACATTTTAGGTGATGCAAAACAAGGAATCAGTTTCAACAGAATTGGATCCGAATGTGCCTGTAGAAGACGTCGTAACGGCTTTAAATGATGCTGTTGCTGATGAAACAATGAATAATGGGCAGACGTAAGTGTTTTTTATTCAATACACTGATCAAGTCAAAAGAACGCGATCAATTTTGCCCCCATTTTTTGTTATAGATCATCAGGAGGTAAATCAGAAAAGATTAAAAAATCCAGCAGCAGAAAAAAGGACAAGGATAGCAGTTCTCGTCATTCGAAGAGAGAGTCTAAACGAGATCGCGAGAAAAGAAAGTCGCGCTCTTCGAGGCGAAGATCGGAATTGAAAGATAAGGAAGATAGGTCTACGCGAAAATCAAGAAAACGGTCCGCCAAGGTACGGTCAGAGTCAAAAGATAAATCCAAGAAGGAATCCACAAACGAAAAGTCGGATTCGAGGGAACGATCCAGACACAGGTCTAGGTCGCGACTGAAGTCGAAGAGATATTCAAAAGATCATTCCAGGTCGACATCTCGCGCGCGGGACCTTTCGCGCTCCAGCGAACGTTCCAAGCACCGCTCGCGGTCCAAAGAGCGCGGCAGGTCGCGCTCGAAACAACGCGCGTCTACCGATGAAAAAAATAAACATCGCTCCAGGTCACAGGAGGCACCTTGTACGAAAAATAAAAATGAGTAAGTACGAGTTACGTCACTTTATTTCTTTTAAATTTATTACTTTGAATATAGTTAAATGATATCTGATCCTTTTACAGTTCAACTGATTCGGATTCGGTGGAGAGACCGAAGTCTGCGACGTTAAAGGAAGTGCATCCGGAATACGACCCTCACGAGCCGATGATAACATCCGCATTATCGGAGGAAGATTTAAGAAAGTCTAGAGAAGATGTTTACGAGGAAAGCTATAAAAGCGAAGTTGGCGAATTTGGAGACGGCGAGTACGAGCCATCGAAGTCATTCTCTATCGACACAAATGTCATATTGCCAACAACTCCATTTGGGAATAAACAAGATAAAGTGGCAGGTTAATATCAAGAATTGGCTTAAAGCTATATAAAAAAAAATGCATGTGGTACTTTTTTTGATATAAATTGTGTCTGAATAAATAGAATCTGTTATTACAGAACCAGAGAGTGACCAGGAGCCAAGCAGTACAGTGGAGAATGCCGCGGCGACAGTTTGGAACGGTTGCATCAACATGGTGGATGTGGCACGGTTTTATGTTGCTGCGCATGAAGTGTGTTAACTACTTGTTATCCGATTGATATATCGCTTAATCTCTGTATATAATCACAACTTTTTGTTTCTTAGGTTTCTGGAAATGCTTTGTATTTGGAGGAGGATCTAAGTACCGAATTGGATATCGTAGGAAGGATAAATCCAGAAACCGTCTGGGACTACATTAAAAACATGAAGAGAGCTAGCAATAAGGATATAGTGGTTTTGCGATTACAAGCCGCCAACGACGAGGAAATGATGCAATATATCGCGCTCTACAGCTATCTCAGTAGTCGGAACAGGTTTGTATTGGAATGGTGTTCCGTGCAATGGAATAAGGTGCTCGGAAATTCTACACTAATAAATTTTATTTGAATGATAATATGTGCATTATTAATGACTACATTTCAGATTGGGTGTAGTAAAAGTGACGAACACCGCGACAGTGAAAGATTTCTACATAGTTCCACTGCCGGCGAATACGTCTCTTCCGGCCGTCTTGAAGCCGTTCGACGGGCCGGGGCTCGGCGAGGTCAAGACGCACCTCCTTGTCGCTATTATCATTAGGCAAAGAAAAAAACGCAGGGCACAAATTCCTAAAGATATAATTCCAGCAAAGGTCAGTTAACGCCATAGCATGGCGTAATTTAGGTGAATATTGTGTAAATAAAATCAACTAGAGAAAGACCAAATGATTTTTATTCGTTTGCATATTCATTACGATACGTTTGTGTGAATAAAACGATGATCGCACATCTTTCAATTATTTAAAATTTTGCATGTATTTTATTTCATACAAAACGTTACCCTGACCCCCAAATATTTATAATTAATCCAATTCCTTTTATTTCTGTTTTAAGACTTTTTTTCTACATTTCATAGAAAATGCTGATCTGTATACAGAGATAGCAAGCACCATCTGCAGCAAGGCACTAAAGCACCATATCTTTACATTTTTCTTTTTTATTATATAGTGGCAATTACACTTGTGTGTATAAATAGGCGACATTTGTCACATTAGCACATCTACACTAATATTATAAAGAGGAAATATGTATGTTATACCTACCCTTACATTCCTTACCTCCAAATTAAACTATTACCTGAAAAATAAAATGTATAAGTTATACCTAGCCTTACATTCCTTGCCCCCAAGTTGTTATTAATATAATAATATATTCCCGATTACAGTACAATTTCATTTTATATAAGTTAAAAAGCCACACCAAAAGTCTTAGAGCCAATTCATATTCATTAATCACTTAAATAAAATTCATATGTAACATTTTGTTAATTATGTAATATTACAATTATCTTTATAGCGATTATATTTGTATTGTATATGATTCTCTAAATATTGCTGTCTTGTTTTAGCAATACATATTTAAATTATACCAAGTTGCTTTATTAATGTATCAAATCGTTTCTCAACAAGTTCATATAATAAAGTACGTAGAAGCTTAAGATAGTTATCATATTACCTAACAAGATTATCATTACATTTAGGTAATGCGTAAACTTGTTTATTTGATCAATAATTATGAACCATTTGCTTTTAAAATTATTTCATACTTTAATACTACATTGTTATTTTAAATATACACAAGCACTCGCGATCGTCGTTGATGTTGGATAAACGATCGTTCTTCCGTTTGATCTGATCTCAATTGCTTACAATTAAATTACATTTGACCATTATCATTGTCAACACTTAAATAAATCATTTAAAACTAAGCTTCCCAATCTTAAACTTCCAAAGAAACATCGTTAACACTAACAGTGTTAAATCACTTCCAAAGCTCGTCTCCAATTTGATATGTTGCAATAACAGAATTATCATATTTTAAAATGCGTCCACAAAACTCAAGGAGCGAGTAACTTTATTATGCATAGGTGAAAGAGCTATCAGTGGTAATGTTTATTTTTGTATAGTAAATATGAAGTTCGTTGAAATATGTTTATATACCCTACCTTTAATCGTGTTTAAAAATGGAAGTTATCCAGTTGCAGTTTATTGTTTGCAATTAGTAAAAAATCTAAATATTCACTGAAGTACATTTCATCGAAATATTCATTTCATCATTCAGCGTGGTCAAAGTTTATATGTAGTAACTGTTTGATAACATATTTGTTATATAATTATTTCCGTTGTATTCGATCGAAGTATTGCTTGTGTTACACCAGGTGGCTCGCGAAACCCGCAAGCGGTCATACACGCCCCCAGTGGGCCTGGGCAAGAGCTCGTACACGCCTCCCTCATCACCGCGCCGACGTGCGCTGCCTCTGCCCACTACCTACCCTTCATCGGCACTATCTACTTCAGCCAAAGACAAAATCGTCTCTAAACTTGGTATGTAAAAGGAACAGTAATAACTAGATTTATCCATTAGACACTTATTTTAACTTTTTATTGCACGAATATCAGAATACATAAACAAGAGTAGGTCCTATAAGCTGTGTACAATTTACATACTACTACTACATAATGTAGAAAAATATTTTTATTTGCAAATATTTTCTATAGGGTCTGCAGATGATGACGAAGCCTACAGCCCTGGATCTTCAAATAGCAGCGGCAGCATCCCCGGCCCCGCAGTCATACCGCCCCCCGCCAACATGCTAAGGACCAAGATGGAAGAACTCAACCGTCAAATAGAAGAACAGAAGCAACAAATACTTAAAATGACTCAAGCAGACTCATCTATTGGAGAGGTATTGCACTATTTATTATTCAATAGGGTGATAAGTATTATAAATAAAAATATTTGGAATCTCTTATATATTACTGGTATGAAAAGAATAGGACATACTAACACAATTTTACATTTTCGATTTGCTAAGTTTTATGACAATAACTAAATAATTATTCACATTGTTTTGTGGTTATGCTCTTTACTTTTTGGAATAAAAACTATCCACATAACGATAAGGTACTGTGTTGGTTTATCATTTTAAAAATTATGTATTGTTTTTTAACTTCAGATGATTAGAAAACACATATTTTATTATTGTGTGAGATTAGAAACTAAGTAGATTGTTGGTTTCCTCAGGATGAAGCATATTCTCCTTCAAGACCAATGACGCCGCCTTGTCCGCCGATGGTCCCGCTGGCAGACATTGCTCTTCCATCAAATCTGCAAGAAATCTTGGCCACTATCAAACAACGCTCGGAAAATCCAACCGGCGACGTTGATATGCGTCAATTAACCTAATGTGCATTTTTACATTTTTTATTTTGCTTCAACCTTTTGTTTTATGCAAATGTTAAATTAAATGTATTCTATTGTTTGGAAATTATGACATTTTTCCGATCATATTATACTTTTAGTGTACTGTCATCTATAATTTTTTTCAAAAATTCATTGTCAAGCACCACAAATGTTTTTAATAAGCCTTAATAGGCGTAGTTACTTGAATATGTTTTTATTGTTAATTATGAGTATTGCATTAAAACGTTGTGCATGAGACCATTTTGTGTGCAATAGTATAATTTGATTTTAGGTATTTTATAAGAAAATTTACTATAGTTGTATGGTTTATCATTGATAATAGATGGAATTTAAAGTACATTATATGTAATACTTCTTTGGAAAAGTTCATAATATGTAACTTATGAATAAGATTTGGATATTCATATATACATAATTTTAGGTGATGTACAAAAAATATTCTAAAGTTCTATTGTTATGTTCAATTCACTTTTCTCATAAGATTAATACATATGTTAATATTTACTTGTTCCCAACTAAGGAATGACAATTAAATAAAACTATGAATGTATTATTGTGTTTTATATATTTTCATCATCATACAAAGATCTTGATTGTCTTGATTTATAAAAATGTTCCTTCCTAACATTTGGTAAGATATTACGATACCTACTAAAATTCTTATTTATTTCATCTTTTAAGTAGGGATTATTCTGTAACTTCCTATTCATTGCTTCTATTTTTGTACTCATTAGTTTTCTTCT
>DWEM01000246.1:0-21815 GCA_018245935.1 Agara belti belti
TGCATTGATGCTAGCGGAATAATATCACATGATCACCGAAAATTGGCGTTTTGAAATAGATTTCTACTCTGTACATAACCCAATCTTCATTTTAAAAACCAACTAAAATAAGCAATCTGTGTTTCAAGCATATCCACGCCAATATTTGTATGATAGTAAAGTTATTTCCGAGCATCATTAAATTTTGTTTTGTTAAAGTAATGTCAACAGCGAAAACGCGATTGTCTATCGCTTTCCAAGTAAAAAAATGTCACGATAACGTCTGAAAATGTTCGATCGTTTTTTCAGAAATAGCTCGCGGCGTTCGTAGTTTCGACGACGCAATGAATGATGCAAGCCAGCCCCCTATATGCCCCGTCTTAATAATTAATAACTAACTAACATTTCTATGACGGCGAATAAGCCAGTGTAATTTAAAATTCAACACGAACGCGGGTACACTGTCTTCGACATAAAATTGAATGTTTCCCGCCGTCATTATGTGTTATTTTGTGTGTTTCCAATAGAATTTGTTATACAATTACAACGTCTTTGTGGCTCCGTCGTATTTGTTCAGTATTCTTATACGGTATTCTTGGCGTGCGGACTCAGTGCAAAGGAATTTTCAAATAACTTAATAAATACCCGTACTAGTTATAATTCTTTTTAACAATGAGAATGGTCAAGTGAGAATGGAGAGACTTCATATACTTTAATGAAAATTGTTGTGTACACTGAGGTGTTCTGGCCTCACTGTTTTCCTTCATCGTAATAGCAAATGAAAGATGTTTATTTTAAATCCACATATCTTTTGGAAATCCAGAATTACGTGCCCGTATTAGAACTCCACATCACTGAACCACGAGACGAGACGAGTGTAATGCAAACCACTAAACAATTACTGCTTCATAATTATATCAACATTAAAGCATTATTTTATAATTCTCATAATTTAATACTTATAGTTATACGTAAAACGACATAACACAGCGCTCCGTTTTATTCCCGAACAAAAGAAAATGAAATACCAACATTACTGGACTACAACGTATAATAAACTGTACAACTTTCAAAAGTTTCTGTACAAAAGTTTATGAAAATTGCAGTTACAAAAACAGATTGATTACAAATTTAATAGTCTTGTTCGTATAAATGTGAACCTATTTACGTTTATTATAAGCGCTATAAGTTTCTTGCATGAAATGTAAATATTTATTCAGCGTAATAAAAGTTTTGAGAGACAATTTTATATGTACAATATTTGACAGAAATCTATCTACGCGTTCAATTCACATCACTTTACGGCGCATCAAGTAAGCGTTCGCACGCAAATGGATCATCTCCTACGTTTCAATGCAAAACGAAGCGAAATACACGATTTGCTGCAGGGCTATCGGAAGCGTTGCAGGTAACATTGCCGGTGACGTTAGATCACATTACCGATTTGAATTTCGCACATTACGCTCCACTGTTTCCTCTTCACCGACGTTGTAACGTAACGAAAATACAGCAATACTTTATGCGACTACACAGAACTACGATTCCCTTTTGTTATGTTCTTTCAAACACCAGTTATTACGTGAAGAACTCCTATGGTGCGGCGGAGTATTTCATTATCCGTGACCTGTTGAGCGCAAGATTTGTGACTCATCTACATTACGTAACGTCGGCGTTGTGCGCTTCGAACGTATTTTTTTTTCTATCGGGTATCAAAATTTAATTCACACAGGTACCTAACCGGATGCAGTGTGATGGATCCTTTTCAATTAACACACCGCTTTCGAGGGAGTACAATGTGCGTGTATTAAACGCTTAAATATAAAGCTACGTACACGGTGAAATCTTTATAAATTAGCGAAACGGAAAGCAGACATTATAAATAGCAGAGACTGTAAATACTTTCAAGAAAACTCGGCAACGTCTCTATGATAATGGTGCTTTAAAAACGACTTGATTTTCGCAGAAACTTTTTATCATTTCGGAGCGGGACGCCGCTCGTTCGGAGAACACTGGCGCTACCGTTTCGAAAATTAGATAAAAGCAATGCGTCTGACATCGAGTCGGTTTTTATCGGCATTGCTACATTTGCCTCTTAACCAGTCGGTTCCCACGCCTCCGACTTCCGCTTAACGGCAATCAGAGCGAGCTTGCGACGCTCTGTCAATACGAAGACGAGAGGTTTGTCTGATAAACTTATCTAGCACCCTCCCCGCTAACCCTTCCTCTCGCCGTCTGGGTTTATCTCTCGTACATACGATATGTAGACCTACTCGCACGCTCAACACACGTTGTACAATAAGCGCGCTTTACTCCTTCATATTTACCCCTAAATGTGTTTCATTTATTATAGTTTAATTAAAAATTTTACTTAGAGAACAATGTTATTTATAATCGACATGGGTAATGGCGTATAAGACAATAAATACTGTTATGTCTCAAACTTAGGAGTCCGAACTCAAAAGTCAGCAGTAACATGCGGGGGCCAATCCATATTCATTCAAAACGGCCGTCATATTTTAACCACTTTAAAAGTTGTCTATTTGGCCGGCTGCCCGTAATCCGCTACAAGAATTCCAAAGGAAACAGAAATTCGCGGTGAAATAAAAGCAAAATCTTATAAAATGCAGTTAACGTCAACACATATGGGAGCCGCTTGAGCAAACATGTACTGCACTTGCGGGGAACTTGCTTTATTTTGTAGTTTCTTCCAAACTTAATAGGGATCCCAAACAGCACACCGAGGTACTAATGCTAAAACTTCCTCCATTTAGTAATCCCGAATAAGCATTGAAATAACATTGTTGCGACACATGTTCAAGAACAACGTATCTTGTACAATATTGATCGATATGCTATAACGACGAAACTTTCCTTTACTAGCGGCGATTCTATATTTCTACATCGCTATGTAGAAATTACAAACAGCACAATTACAATGTTATTGCGATATGTTATACTAGACGAGTCATCGTTCCTACTGATGAATATGTTATATATTTTAAAGAACAATAAAACAGAATAACATATAATGCTCGTCTCAAATTTATCAATAACACAGATAATTTACCAAAGAGAGAATCCGGAATCGAAATCTATATAATATCGAACTGTAAAGTTATGAACATCGGCTCTAGATTTAGAGGCACGGATGGGCCGTTTATTTGCAATATAATTTCGGCACTTTTATGATACCTTTTACATTTCGAAGGTTTATATGTGCGCTGAAACACCAGTAACGGTGCATTAAAAACATCAACCCACGACCGATTGCTTCTTCAAAGGTCTCAAGAAAAATTGAAAGACATCAGCATTTCAACACGGCTATAATTTGTGCCCTAATTATAGGTACGACCTGCAAGATTTTCTGTACCAACGATAACACTTTTGCGAAACGGTACTTCGCTCCCAGCTCTTAAATTTACGACTTTCACGTATGAATTTGTTTTACCTTAAAAGTATTTCGCTCGTAACAAATCGGGCGGAAATTTAATGACTGCCTTCATATTCGCATTAATTCACATCCATTCGCGAATGATCAACTAAGGTGGTGAAGCATGAAACGCGATGTTTTCCAGCGAAACAATTAAATTTCTCATACATCGATAGGATTAGGAGGAGAATTTCAATGTGAAAAAGATCGAGATCAGAGCGCTGGCTAAGGCGTATTGAGCAGATCTTAAGTGTGCTCCGTTTAACCGAAATCCTTGCGTCGCTGTTGAATAATCCTCGATCCGAGGCGATCGATATATCGCCCCGAGGGCGTGCCTACCTAGCGGGGCTAAATACAATTTACCTTTGTTATTTTTCGTGTCATTAAACTGCGTCGCGATTTCGAACGCTCGATCGGGATTGCGAACTCCGATGCGAATTGTTTGTGAGCTTTTGTTTCCCACTCCGCTCGCCAGCGACGCGACATCAATTAACATCGGATCCCCCGACTGAATTTTCTTCATAGCCGTTTGGATTATTGTAGGTAGGTTTAAAACGGAATTACTTCCCGCTGCAGGGTTGTGCTGGAATATTGAGCCTCTACTTTGGTGGGTCCGTTCGATTTCAGAAAACTAAACTGATTTTACGCAATACATTTAATGGATTAGTTTGGAGATGGAGAAGTTTACAAATTTCGGTGTCGCACTATCGGTTAGAAAGTAGATGAGGCAGCATTTATCTGTCGTGTCCCCTCTGTGGCGTGTTGCTGAACAAATGAGTAGGGCCCCGTCACTGCCGGGCCGCTGGCGTAGGCGCCGATTCATTTGTAATCCGCTATCGGGTCTGGTAAATCGCGACACACACTACTTTGATGCCGCGGACGATCGAGGAATGTTCGATTTATGGAACGATTCACCTCCCGCTCCCATTGTGAAACTTTCGTATGGAATAAGTTTTAATACGACTCTCAAGAAATATATGTAGGTCAATTCAGAGAACAATGCTTTTGTTCTACGGAAAAAGACGGTAATACTCGGCAGTCTTTACGACTCATACGTACTCACAATCTAGGCTTCCAACTTTAGCTTTACATGTTGATTATTCAGCGTTATCTAGGTATAAAAGTTTGCGGGAAGACACTCGGCGCTGTGAAGCCTCGCACTCGCTTCCCCGCGTTAATGCACAAGCACGTAGTTTCATGTCGGCGCAGAAAGTTGTGCAAAGTGCACAGAGTGCGCGAACGCCACGGCAAAGCCTTCATTTGTCGCCTCGTGACGTCCGCTGACAAATGTGGACGGGTCTTTATGTACCCTCGTACTGACGCCCGACGAACGCGGCGCGATTATTCATGACTATGAAAAATGTAACGCTGTTTGCCAAGGGCTTTAAACATAACACATTGTCAAAATATATCAATTACACGCATTTATTGTTCTCGAATTTAGTTATTTCGTTTATAAAGTCCTACAACACTAAACCGGGATAAATTATTGCGTGTGCATTGAAACGAGCGGCCATTAATGAAGTTATCTATCTGGTTTTAGCGTAATTTAAAGCCTATGTACTTTCTATAACGATTCTGCTCGGTTGCGAAATTTCTGTTGCTAGAGGGTTAGCGTAGATTGGGTAATTTATACTTGCCTCCAGCCCTCCCCCTTCGGCAACGGGAGGAAGATACAAGTACCGCACTGTTCGCTAAAATTGCGTAATTGATCGATTAAATGTGAAGTTTAATTAACAATTAATAGTATAACCGTTTTTTGCTTTCTATGGAAATAGCTGTTTTATTTTAAGTACTACCGACATTGGCTCTCACTAATGATGTTAAAATAATATTACGATTATAATGGTATTCGCAAAAATGATACCGAATAATTATTTCGGAACTCATAAAATTTGTCCTTCTGTATAATAAGTATTCAATAATAAGCTCCTTGACTTGGCTAAGCATGTTAAAATTCAATTTGTGAGTGGAACCGTGAAGCATAACGGATTGTGGACTGATTTCGTCGGCCCTTTTCTTCTACAATTTTACGACTCACCCGATCTTCAGATAGTATTTGCTCAACTCTCTCGAATACAATAATAGCAATCAACTCGGCGGCATTATTATTATAATATAAGCAGTTTAAATTACTTTGTTCACGTATTTAAGTGCTTGGAACATAATATCAAAATGGTTCTTAATGCAAAACTATGTATATCGCAATCGTAGGTTATCGCTATTAGCCTTTGAAATAAAAAATATTATTATGTACATTTATTTGCAAACATTAAATTTTAGCAAATGGATTTAGTTCATTATACTATTATTAATTATAGTGTTAGAAGTGTGGAGTTTTAAAAGTAGCCGCTTTCAAAATTGTGTATAAAATCACTTGCCTAAAAAACTCTATTAAATTCTAAGATTGACAACTTACTGAAATTCAATTTCATTTAAGTGTTGTTCTTAAACCTGTAAAAAGTATTATTCTTCTCCGTTACCCAAATAGGACTCATTCTCTTAATACAATTTAAATTAAATTTTGCGTAATTTTATCTCAAGCATAATTTGTTTTAGGTGGAATGCAAAAAAGCACAGCCGAAGGAAGTGATGCTACCGGCCAACCTGGCGAAGACGAGAGCCGCAGGACGCGGCGCGTACGGTGAGTTGTTAGGTAGCGCCGTGGCCGCCGGCGCCGGCGTACGGTACGCTCCCTACCCAGTTCATGCGCCGGCGCAGCTGTTGGTAGCCGGCGCGGGTATGGGCGCGGTAGCGAGCGGCGCTCACGCAGCGGTCTACCGCCGCGCGCTCGCCGCACTGCGCCCCGCTCCGCGCCCGCCGCGCCCGACACTCGCGCCACTTGCCATCCCCCCACTCGCATACTCCGTCTCCGAACTTCTTGGCGCACACGCTCTCGACATCCCCACCATCTATTCTCCCCTCACCCATGCCACTATTCCGACTCCTTTGCCCCTTTGATCCGCGATCCTCTTTCGGCAGCATCCTCACCATCCCTTCTGAAACACGAGTCCATTTATCATTTTCAAACATTCTGAGTAGCACTTATTGAACTCCGACCTACGCTGCGCTGGCAAACTTTTCCTATCCATTCCTACTTTTCTCTTACATTCCTCTGTTCTCTCGCGTCCTGTGTAGGCAACTTTTGAAAAGTACTTTAAGGAACTTGATAATATCCAAAGTGTCTTATTTTTAGTAATGCCGTTAGACAATCAGTTAGTTGGCAGATTTTCGAAAAGTGTATCGACATATATTAGAAATACCATAGAATCAGTGATTATGTAACGGTTTATACATAAATAACATTTTATCAGTTGGTAGAAAGAATATTCTGAAACAATTTTAAGTAGGGTTAATAGAGAGCAATATTTTTCTACCAGGTAGTAGGTGCTTAATTTCGTTTAATTACGATATAGATAGAAACTATTAGAACGGGGCCTGGTCTTTTTTCTCATTTCTAAGTAGCGTTTGATATGGAATATTAAGAAGGGCCTATAGGTTCTGCTGATTCTTGCCAGTTTTGCCACATTTCCATCCACGATATGAAACTAATCCGTTTAGCGAGGCAAGTCCATATTGTCATTGCGGCTAATTTGGTGAGGTGTTCTAAATAATATTTTCATAAATGGTATTATATTCTTTAGCTTTTTATTATAAACTAGCTTTACACTCGATGTCGGCTTTTCAAAAATGTTATCAGTGGAAGAAACGAGGTACCTATTAACATTGGATGTTATTATGAGTTTTGTGATACTTAGTTTACTTAATTTTTTTTTTATTTGTCAAGCAAAATGAATAGCTTAGGTTCAATGAACCTTAATGTGTATTATTAGCATTTTCGATTAGATACTTAATTTTGATTTTTTTTCTTATCTTTTACATTATTATATTTATTTATCTTGTGCAATGCCAAAAAGACTTAACATAATGTTCACTATTAGTTATATTTAGTTTGTGTTCTAATTTTACACGATTAATAAATTATTATTATTTGTTAATGTTTACGGAATTAAGGTGTTCGTAATACGAAATGTATTAGCGATCACATTTCTCGTAAACTAATAGAATTAATTGTATTAACTTATTAAGTAGGTGAATTTTCGTAGAACTTAGATTAATAAAAATCATTTCTAAAATATTTAAAAACGTCTGTTTGTTTAACATGTTTAGATATAGACTAACACTATGTAGAATAGATTAACGATTCAATGGAAGGAATATTATTGTAATCATTGATGGTGATAGTGTACTAACATACCCCATTGAAATCATTCTAGTCAACTTTTCGATAGTAGATTTTAATTAGATCTTTTGAATGTTGTGTATAATTAATTAATGTAATCTAAATATATTTAATACTCTTATATATTCTGCAATTCACACGAAACATTTTCGCCAAGCAAAATAGTGTCTCACGGCACAGTTTCTATCAAGTTTATAATATTATAACTCCATTATGTTTATAACTAGCAAACAAATATGTTATGTAAGGTGTAAGGAACCGATCAATTGATGTAAATGTTTTTACATTTCTAGATTTCATGTGGTCATTGGGTGCTCTTCCTGACGGTAAGTTTATTATAATCATTTTATTTTTAAAGCCATATCATATCTTGTAAACGTGCATATCTCAATCATGTCTTATATCGGAGCGGGCGCTTCCGTTTCTCCGCGTATTCAATTGGTGGATACGCCACGTATGTTGGATATACCAAAACGGATCTTAGGAGGATTAACTTGTAGAACAGTACAACGTAAAGTATTTAGTGACGTCAGGTCTAATGAATTGATTACGGATCACATCGCTGTATGTCGTGTAGACTCGTCGTCCATCAGCCGCATGATGGATCACGTGGCCAGACAGATACACTATTTTGATTGGCAATATTACGATAAACGATCCGGTGTGGTATCAGCGGTGTCATATCAGCCTCCGTTGACGGTCCGGCGATCATTCATTTTAGCTTTGCATATCCGACCTCATATCCACGAAACCGATACTGTTCAAAGTATTCTTTTTTAATAACATATAATAGTTTACTGTAATTGGATTTAGACAGTTAACTAGCCATGTTTGGACCTAGCATAGCGTTTGGTTTGTTTCGTAATTAAATAATGTAATGAACTGCCCTGCTCGTAGATCAAATCAATCCTATAATAGCAGTATCGTCGTTACTCCACGCGTAATGTGCTACGTTAAGCGTTCTGTACAAAATATCATCTGCTGGACATTGTCCAAAGCTGTGTCGTACCAAGCTTGTATGATATACTTTACCTACCTTTTATGTGACGGTTCCATTTTCGAACTAGGCCATCGGGAGGAACGTTACACATCAAAAGTTTGTATCGGCCCGATCGACGTCTGCAATAACGTGTTCAAATTATAGCGCCGTCAAACGAGAGCATGAGTTTTGTTAACTTGCCCCGCTTCATAATTACTGCTGCTATATCTAACATGTACTTTTTGTTATACAGGTTTCCCCGCAGCGTACGCCGCCTACGCGGCAGGACGTAGCTATTCGGGCTATCCTAGCTTCGGGCTGCCATACCCTGCAGGTAATCCCCTGGCGAGCTTGCACCACCAACTGTCCGGCAATCATTACCACCACTTGGCAACACTTCTGCCATACCACCCACTCGAGCTCAGTGGGGTTTACAATGTACACGCCATGCATCTGTGAACTCGCGCCAGCGACAATGCATTCCACTAACCGCTAACAATTCGCAACCGACACAGATTCGCTAACCGATCTCCCAACTCGTCAGCCATTCGTGAACTTAACGACGCATACGCTTTCCGTATCTATAACTCTAGTGACGTGTCCTAACTTCCCATTTCACTAACTCGTGCCAAGGCACCGGCAAAAGTTCGTGTGAACTCTACTAACAACTTACTAACAAGTGAACACCTCTAACAATGACTGAACCATCTAGATGAATCTGTCGCGCTGTCAATTACAAAACGTCCAAGTTTTGAGAAACGCTATTTATCGTTTATCTTCAGAATTACGTCGTGACAATCCGGCCAAATGCGAGCGCCTCGCTGTATGTTTACAGACGATTCGCCCTAACGATTCTCAAATGCTACGCGTCAAGCAAACACTCTAGCGCAAATATCGCGTACGCTTGCCCCGCCCCGCGCACCCCCCGCCGCGCTCCCGTCCGTCGTTACCTAGTATCACGCTATCGCCCACTCCTCATTAACAGCGAAAGCTTTTAAAAGATTTAAACAGATTCAAACAAAAGTACTGAAAAAAGTGACGTCCTTTCTGTGGTGACTTCTATGTAAATCTCGGGACAGACGAAAAGAATGTTCACTAATTAAACGTAGATTTTACCGGAGGCTTTTAGGCGATCCCGTCGAATTGCGCGACAAAGTTATATTTTTGTTGCGTCTCTTATTTATTATGAACTAGGTAGTTATTCCGTGTAATGAAAAAGTAACGAATGAAACGGGCGATTCGATGGTACGCAGCCGCGGGCTGCCTAATCGGTGCGGGGCGGGGTCGGGCACAGCTGCACAAATACTCTTGTATTTGTAAACATAACTTTCTTGAGCCGCTTTCGTTCCAACCATAATTGTGACGTTAAGCTTTGACTCTCTTCCCGGCAGCAATATTTTTTCTGCCAGCGTAGGGCATTGTTTAGGCTGTACGCCAACAAAATTTGCAAACATGTAGATTTGAACATTACGTTTTAAGTGAACTGAGCATAAACTAAATCCGGCCACGCTCTTTGATTTCGCTACGGGCGATTGATGTTATCGCTGTCGATCCAGTGACTACGCTTGACTACGTTTTTCTTTTTGATTGGTAGTACAAATCGTTTCGCGCTAATTACTTCGCAGCCAGCATTTTACGGCACGCGAGACAGACGTTTCGAGCCGCCTGCTACAAAAACACCGACTGCGGCTGTTAGTTCAGTTGTAAATATAATCGAACAATGAAGCGGTTCGATAATTACACGACTGATTACGAAACGACCATTGAAATCGATATAATCACCGATTGAATTACCTCTACTTCGAGAACGTACAATTTTGTTAACTTACACTTTTATAATATTGCAGCTCGAAAATTTCATTGACATTCAAACAAAGTAAAGCATTGAATTACCGATCGCAATGACTCACATATCGCTGTCCAATTAAAAATCTCGTGCTTATTACAAAATTACTGACAAATAACAAATTCAGTATAACTACACATGTGTGGACTATTCGAAATTGCGTCACAAAACTGTATGCGCACAAAGATTATTTCTCTGCAAGTTTAGTTAGTTTTTACAATCTCAAGTCTCAAGTTAGTTGTTAAAATATCTGGTGAAAGACACTTGACTCCTACGTATACGCAAGAATTGTTCAATATCATTATGATTTTATTATGAGATCAAACACGATTAGATCCTTTCAAACAGCGGATGTTATGACAAAGTGTCGCCTCCGCGACCCAGAAGTTCGTTGTGAGCCTTTAATATGGAGTAGTCTCTACCATAAAGTTGGAAAACGATTGCACGTAGGTACCTACCGTGGGAGGGAAGAGAGTTTTTGAACTTATAATACACCATATCAAAGTTGTTCATAGTGGAATGAGCATTAAATGAAATACATCGGCTAGATGTTTCGGCGATGGTGAAACGGCGAGTATTTTTAAAGTAAATTATAAGTCGATGAATTGAGCGCGTTTCCGTACAATGTGCGATCCACTAGAGCA
This sequence comes from Agara belti belti, assembly GCA_018245935.1. Classification (NCBI taxonomy): domain Eukaryota; kingdom Metazoa; phylum Arthropoda; class Insecta; order Lepidoptera; family Hesperiidae; genus Agara; species Agara belti. Next base: position 11,122 of record DWEM01000246.1, read on the forward strand.
CAGTTTACACGTTGTTTGCACCGCGTCGACGAATAAATCTGTTCAATTCCCCACACCAACTATGATCCTTCGTAAGCCGCGAACTAAACGGGATAAAAACGTCTATACGGAAACTTTGGAATACAATTACGGGGATAGTGAAGATTATCTAGGCATTAGATCTTGGATGCTTCACTTCAAAATGTATTCCGCGCAATGAAGTAGAGTAGGCTGTAGCGTTTATCTAACAGTGTTATATTAGATGTAGGTTTTTCCTGTCTATCATATTAGAAGTACGTAATTATCTTATCCTCTATTTAGCATGCTGTAGAATAGCGTTTGAATTTTTATAGCTTAGACGTAGACTGAACACAATTTTTACACTCTCTCATATATAATTTAAAGTTTAATGTCAAAAATTATTTTAGCGATTGATAATCCGTATGATTTTCTGTTATCGGAAGTAAAATTAATTTTTCAACATCGCCTTATTACATATTTGACAAATATGAGTACAAACAGGCTTATTCAGGTGTATGTATAACAGTAAGTTATTTAATAACCTGTCATTTATCATTGTCGGTGGCATGAATATGATATTCGATAATAAATACGAGTAACACTTATTGTTCGTAATAATACCAATATGTGATTAATAAAACTTTAACGCACGTCAAATTGAACGGAGCGCTTCATATCATATCGTTAACGTAATAACCCCGTTTATTAATTCACTGAAAAGAAGTAGGTATGTAATTTTCTCTTTGTTTTTCGACTTTCCAATAAATTAATAATAGAGCTATCTGTAAGAACTTATGGTATTTATAGAAAGATATAATGGAAAAAAATACCACCATGATTTAGATACAAGTAAACATATTTCGTTACAAAATGTATGGTATAATTGATTTATCAAACTATGAATTTTATTTATCAATACTTAGATTAATGAACATAAAAAAGGCGGTGATTTATTTTCTAATTTTTGAAATAGACAGGTTTTTTTTTCTTCTAATATTTACATTGTGTTCAGTCGGCACTCTGGTTGCGATTGTAGAGAATTTGATTACTAGTTCCGACATGTTCAATTAAAAATTGGTTAAATAAGAATGATATTAACCAACGCAATGAACATCGGCATTGAAATCACGATTCTCTATTAACGAACCTTTTTAGCTGTTTCTACATATATCTAAGAGTAACGTTTATAATTAACATTAAATAGGTAGACTAGGTGTTAATTTCACATTACTAAGTTTAGAGGATGAGTAGGAATTAATGACATCATAGACATTATTTTCCGTAGTTTATGACAATTATTATCGTATCCGATTAGCGTTAGTTTAGATTCTTTATTTATTTATTAATCCATGAAAATAAATTTTAAATACTATAATCGAGCTTGAGAAGTGTTATTTTAATACCTTATTGAATATTCGCTATTATGAATGATATAAAGTATACTTATGTAGCTTATACACTTACTTTGCGTTCCAAGGTTACGGTCTCTTTTATATTTCAAATATTTACACTGCTTAAGCAACGTTATTGATATTAATGTTTATTGTTGTTGTTGTGTAATATTTTTGGATGCCACTGTTTTATGCTTACATTCTTCGTGTTAATGTTATTGTGTAACGTTTCAATATTTTTGAATATAACGCAATAACGAGGTCCATCTCGGTGACATGTCTGTCCATCGGCTCTGGCGTCGTGCCGTTGCAATGTCGCCCCACGCCTCGCAATAATTTATTTGTCAAAATTAAGATTTTGTATCAAAATTATTATATTACGTATAAGTTAATTCGAACATAAAAATCGCTACGTATGCGACCGTCCTTATCGCCATCCTCTAAACTAGTCATAAATAAGAATAAGCTTGATCGTTAATCGCTTGATAATATGTATAAGCCTATCTTAAATGTGTTGCCATACTTCGATATGAAGAAAAATCCGTAGACAACCGCGTCGTTCACAACGTTATCGATTTAATACGTTCGCTTTAAAGAAAATTTATTTAATGTCCATGAAAAAATGTTACTCGTGACCAGGCATATAGCATTCCGGGCAGCAAGAATAAAATTTTCCGCCCCTATCGAACGTACTTGCGTGTTTAGTTATACTAATACGAAATGAATTATCGAGTAAATAACACAGTGTTCACCAAACAATTTTGGTGTTAGCATCAATGGGAACGATAACATGTAATGATCCTTTCCTCCCTGCATCGTGTGCGTGATACAAACGGGGTTGCCCTAATACAAAACAAAAATCATAAACCAGTCCATCATTCTGTGCGTGCCAACAGTTTTAAATAGCCCGAAAACAGTAAACAGGAAACTATCAATTTCAAGTTTCCCCATAAAGATTCGATGGGAACGATGGGATCCTCTACGTTTTTACATTACGTTCGCGCATTATTTTTCCTTTTTTGCAACTTTTTTGTTTATCGCATTCTTTTTTTAAAACAATTCACATCAGGGCTCCGTACGGTAGCTGAAGCTGAAGCTTTTAAATACTTTCTGTTTGTTTTTTTTTTTATTTGCCGCGGTTCGGTCAGCGGAGCCCTGCTCAGTTCCGTTGCGGGCTTTGTAGCTTTTTTTATTTTGTTGCCGCAGGTGTAGTGGGAGTTATACCGGCGGAAAATCGCCTGTTGGTCGGTGTGGAGTATGTTAACCCGGGCGCGCTCGGGCAGGCCTCGTAGGCCGCCGCTGCGCCCCGTCGCCGCGACCGCCACACGCCACTACTTTACCGCTTTAACCCGGAACACCCGATAACGGCTCCCGGAATTTCTTACGAATAAATCTTTTCTCAAGCGAATATCTCTTTGGTATCACGCCCCCGTTCCCCGACACCCTCGTTTCGTACCCATGGAATGCAATGTCGCCAGGTCGCTCCGTAAATTACAGTAACCGCGAATTCGCAGATGCTGACGTGTTTTACGCCCGACTAGGTTTGCCCCTATAGCTCGATACGTTAACATTGTAATTGTGATTTCATATGACAATTAAGCGAAAACATTTGAAATGCGGTATCCCTCAGGAAGTAATTCCAAAATACAATGTCACTAGATAAATAATGTTAGGTTATATTAATCTATAATGTGCACACATTTTTTCGTATTGTATTGTAACCTATGTGTCAAATTTTCGATGTATTCAATTATATTTAAGTCACTAGTATTGTTCTTATCGCTGTTCGACATATCGTCTTGCATAATGTAAACGTAAGGTTATGATATTGTGAAGCCGCTCTATTTTAAAATAAAGGATTTTGCCGTTGTATAAGCAAAACGTTTTGTCGTTTACTATCCAATTGATCGCTTAGCAATCTGGGTCGATCACGGCCTTACTTATTTAACATTCGTTCGCATATCGATTGCGACCGAAATAAACTGGAAGAGATAGTGTGTAGCGTGGAGTTGGCTAGCGTGCGGTGAAGTTTGATTATTCCTCGTTATTATCGAACTTTATTCGAGCATTCACCCTCGCGGTTTGGACGCATTTTAACAGCGGCCTTACGTTTTTCTGACTCATCCAATGCGGCACGTGCATATCGGTATTCGTGGCGCGCCCCTACGGCACCGGGCCGGTAAAAATGCGCGTGTGCTCCGCGGGACAGGCAGCGGCCGCTGTGAGACGCCGGTCGCGTGTACCGTGTGCCGAATGCCGAAAGCCGAGTGACGAGTGCCTCGTGCACGGGTGTGGCGGCCCCCGGTGGAGGCAAGCACGTGCTAGCGCGAGCCCCCCGCCGCCGCATCTCCGACATTCCTCACATTCAACACGCTCGCCCTCAGAATGCAGCCCGCGAACCAGACACACCCACACAACTAGTTTGCATACTTTGGAGCTATTCACTTGCACTCTGCTACCGCATGAAAAAATGCGTATAAATCTATCTCGAAAACACGAAATCCTTTGCGCGCAACGCTTCCGGTGCAAATTAAATTACCAATTACCGGAGTCCGTTAAAAACAGAAATAAGGAAACGATGCTAGGACAAATTAACGCCTTGAAACGAAATTCCTTAAAGGGTCGCAGCCGTCGGTTTGAATCCAAATAATTAGCTGGCGAAGCGGCGAGTGGCCGCGCGTCTCGAACGGTGCCAACTCCATTTGTAATTTAAGATATTTGACCGTTAATTGTGTTAGTAACTGTTACGTTTAGTGCTTGTTGCTTAGGTCGGAGCGCAGCGAGACTTCGCTCCGTGCTAATCTCGACAGCTCTCTTTAGATATAAATGTAAATACTAGATATAGAATACAATCTAGCGTTCGGCGCTTACACAACGCCGACTTAGATACGAGTGCTGTGTTCGGATGGGTCAGATTGTTAGTTATTTAACTATTTAGATAGATTTTCTTATATGAATGTCTATAGATTTCAGTATCTAACCTATACGCTAGTCTAGCGAGCTCCATCGCCCATAAACTTTTATAGTAGACCATCATCGTCAGAAAACGAGTCCGAGAGACCGTAATCAGTTCTATTAGCATACTAATCTCTTCTAGATTGCGTCGACTTAAACACAAATCCCTGGCATTTAATCTGATACGTGCGCATTGAGTTTTTACATTTTTTCAAAACCTATTCACTACAAAGTTGAAATTACATGTTACTACAATAATAACCTTGAAGCGCGAGGAGAAAAGCTTTATATGCTGGTATTTTGTGAAAATAACACACATTAAAACGTTTCGAATTTGAAACGTTATGTTAGTGATAACCCGATAACAAGAAAAAACAGAAGTCTGGCGAAAGGAGTATGCCGTCCGCAACAACAATAGGGCGAGTAATGTTTCTATTTGAAAATTAATAAAGTTTGAATCGTATTGTACTGTTGGTATTATTTTGAAATTTTAGAATAGTGTAGGTAAAATTTTTGTGAGTAAAAAATTGTGAAAATGATCAGTGAAAATAAAGTGTGGTAGACATTACTAGAGATTTTCAAAATTAATTAGAGCAGCCTTAGACAAATATTAATAGACATAGAATAGTCAAAGATATTAGAAGTTCAGACCAGTCAAAGTAAACAAGTTTGTAGAGTCGATCTGGCCATTAACAATGTTTAACTAGCGAAGTTTCCGAATAGCCTAGACTTTTTATTTATTTGAAACGAAGCGCGCGTTATTTGAATTGTTGTTAATACAGATTAGTTTAAGCTTTCGAGATAGCGAAACAAAACGTCACTGTATCATAGGACAGTGTTGGTAAAGTTGAAAAAAAAATGGATACCGCTTAAAAGTACCAAATCTTTAGTCCGTAGACATGTAAGCATACATAGAAACTTTGTGGTAAAATGATGTGATTGGTGGTGCAAACTCTTCTATAGCCGTAATTCCGTTAATTTCTAAGACATAGTATAGACTTTTTATTGTAATTAAAATTGTTGTGCCTTAGGCAATTCGTATATAGGCTCAAATTGACGTGATTTTTAAATTGTAACTATATTGCCATTAGTCATTTATGAGTAGCCATTTTTCTATAATTATGTAAATAGAATAGACAACGAATAAAATAAATGTAGTCATTATTAACGTAGATGTAAGCGGAAGTAATCCGCAAGTAAATAAAATTTGTCAACATGGGTAGAAAATGTTTTAAAACATTTAAATGTTCAGTAATCTGTAGACTAATATTTTGACAGTTTTTATTAACGGTGTGTTTATACAATTTACACATAATTGATTCGTTCCGCTTTTTTTAATGTCGCTTTACATGTTATTTTTCTCATATTCCTTGTTGCTATCTATGACTGAACCATGATATGCGCATGTTAGTTTTAAATCGTTTCCCCTATTTCAAAGTATCATCAGAAGTTCCTTTAGGATTACTCTCTAAAATTCCTGCCTGATTAAGTAACTTATTGTAGTGTGACAGAGAAGCGATATTAGATTTTCAGAGAGGTTCAAAAAAATGAATACGAGTAACCTTCTTTGATTTACAAATCCGAGCGACGGCGCGTGCGTGTCGGCCGGTAAACAGAATAGATATTCGATTAATTTGCATTCGCGATAAGTCCTAGCGGTTAAACGATCGAAAAGCAGGGAGAACGTATCATCTTCGGTGTTATTGATGGCGCCTATTAAACATACATTTACGGTACGATCCGATGTGGGATCGTGATCTTACGTAAATGTTGAAATAAAACATTTCAATCGTGCCGAGTGCGAAATGAAGTATTGCGATCTCATAGGTGAGGGATGCGAGCGCCCAACTTTAGGATTTGTGAACAGTTTTCCTTCTCAATCCCGCCAATGGTGCGTGAACTATATATCTTACATTCATATATAATAGCGAGTATGTGCGTCGATTTCGAACGTAACTCTTTATGAAAGAAAACAATATCCCCGCCCCAAAACTTTACAAATGAAGCGAACGACAACATTGGTCCGAATTCTAGCGGTATACTTGGAAGACTATTGTGTCGCCAAAGTAACAAATTTTTAATATATAAATTTTTAACAAGGTATTTCATACTCTTTGTTCGCCGCACAAAAAGAACTCGTGCAGCCGCACGGCAGCGTGACGGATATGTTGTACAAAACTGAATAATACTTTGAAAAGTATTCGGTTGTTTGCTTTTAAGAGAGTTCGAAAATTCTATCCCTGGCACATCTGAAAAAGTTGCGAGATTTTTTTTCAAGCAAACTTGAACATTGTTACACATAAAAAGCCACGCGTAATATACTCGTTCTGGCTTCAAGGTTGGGGCATTATGACGGGAGTACGCCCCTTGAATATTTCGCACGGCCGTCATACTACTTCTGAAGAAGAATTATTAAGTTTCCCCGAACTTTGCAATTATGAAAGTTCGAATAGCTCTCACAAGACGGCCGCTGAATTTATAGATGAATATGTGCTTCCCGTGAGGTGAGACCAGACGTACCTGGGATCCAAATCACCCTCTACCTCGATAAGAGGGTCACTATTCGTTCACGAAATGAATTGATAGAATTGAAAATTAGTAGCCCCTACTTTCAAGAAACCGACTCTATTTGAGTATCTTTCTTAAACGATTAAATCACATTTTGAAAAACGCGCTAGGTTTTTCAAAATGTATATTCTTTAAGTAACCGACTTTCTGTAACCTAATCATTGTCTTGGTTGGTTTTGAAGTTTCATATTCAGTGAAGCTGCGGTTGAGGGTCGAGAAACTTGAGTGATTACACGCACAAATTACATTCGAAGCACGTGATATAACATGACTGTACAAACTGAGCAGTCGCTTCAAGTGTTGTGAACTTAACGTCCGACACAGATATGACCGCTGTAGATAACTACAAAGTTGCTTTTCACGCCTCCGCGCCGGTAAAGTGAATTACTGAAGTCGTAAATTATTTGAGGTCAGGCACACGCCTTCAGCACGGCTTTAAGCGCGACTGTTTGTGACTCCATTGGTAACAACACAATTGTGAAGTACGATTGAAACTATAAATATGCAAATTGCTCGATAAATTTCGGTTTCCACTGCATTACACATCCATCCCGTTTTAGTGACGCTATGTATACTCTACCGAAATTATATGCTCTTCGGTAGCTTATATCTTCATATATTCACAAACATCTACATTCGCTGTGGTGAAATATTAAGGACGCGTGACTGAATTACTTAATAAATATAAGTGAGATAGCCGTCCGTTAAAGTAATGGGAAATGAATGAGCTATATGCGATCGACACGTTAACGATCCGTAGACGTGTCTGCGCCACTACTCAAATTCTTATTTATTACGAGGCTACCCTCAAATAAATAGCCTCTCACATCGCACGGTAATGTTATTAAAATGTGTCAGCACTTTGCCGCGGGACGCAGCGGACGCGGGCGCAGGCGCGGAGGCGAGAGCGGCGCCATCTATCATTCATCCTCCATTACTTATATTGTACTTTTTTTGCAAAGTCACTCGCAGGCCGGTAATCACCTGGTGCGACCGCGGACCTCCATTTTTCACACTAAATCATAACTCGCGCATCTGACAAAAATAAAATTTGTCGTACAAGCCAATAGAGCTAATGGTGTCACTGTGAGCTGGCAAAAATGTGAACGAGAATTATTAATCCGCTTCTTGTTAGAGTTTAAAGGACTTACACATTTATCGTCTGTCCACTCGACAGCACTTATTAGAGGACTTAAGGGAATTAGGGATAATAGAATAGACTAATTATAGTTATGTTATTTGAAGACATAAACCTGTGTAAGCAATGTAGCAGTTTTTTACCCGGTTGACATATTAGACAATATTCCTTTTTATGGTCCGAGACTTTCGAATACAATTTAACAAGTTAGTTTGTGGAAAATTGCGGTGAAGGGCCGCATAATAGTTTATTTTGAGAATCGTATGAATTATAAACGACAATGTGGCGGGGCGCGTTACCGAGAGTGTAGCGGGCGAGCGGCTCCGAAACAACTGCGACGTGCGCCGTATGCTAATACCGCTCCCTATTCAATAAGCGGACCGCCGCCTGGCAGCGAGAACTCACGTCAGATAATTTACTGGATATTTTGTAAAAGTTTTTTTTTTTCGTCCTCCGTGATTTATACGCGCGAAACTTCGAGCCGGCTTTTTCATTTGAATGCACGTGACATACGTGATATTTTTTTGTTCCGACATAATCTCGGTCTTGACTGTCCTCATTCGTCAGCGCGGCATCCGTCTCCGTCGGTTAAATTATTCATGCATTTACGCGCTTCCGAGTTTATCCGAACTTTAATATAATAATATCGGGTTGAATTACGCCGATAGTCGCTTTGCCGTTGAACACGATGAACGCGGGGAACGATTACAGCTGTCGGTGTTTGGAATTTTCAAGTTTGGAAATGGATGGTTCAGTCATGGATGTGTGTGTAACGGGTCAACGAGTGCGAGCGTCACTCGTGTACGTGTAGAGAATGCGAACCGTGTGTATGTTTCCAGTTGACCTGACCAACGGACAACTCACTCCGAATAACAACACACCGCTGCTCGCGCAAGCGCTTTCAGGTACGGATATCATACCATAATACTATCAGCCGCCACTTTTTTTTTCAATCATAACACACCCACTCGCTGTACGATGATATTGAGATGAAAAGTTCAAACTCAAACACGACCAACTCGTACCACATCGTACACTCGCATCTCATACATAATTACCGCATCACAATGGCCTTAAATGTTTTGAGGTTATCGTTAATACATACATCGTTCGCTACATTTGTGTCTGTGTTGGTGTTGTTGTTGTTGTTGTGATGATGTTGCTTGATCCCTTTAAACAACGTGACAAAATTGATAATACATCATTACGTCTTAGTTGACGAACTCCACGCTGCGATATGTCTATTGTCCAGAAAATTAATAGAGTACTTGTTTTTTTAATCTAAAACCGCTTTAGTGATAAACTCGACGACCCAGTGTCTACGTACTGTAATTGACTGTCTAACAAATATTTTGCAGCGAAAAAAACTTAGTTTTTCAAAAGTAATTAATGCGTTAAGGATATAAAAGTTTTTCTCTCCATTTTTGCTCTTATTGATAAATTTATCCAAAAGGGACATATAAATTTTATGACTAGGCTAATTTGCCTCGATGTGACAGCTTTAGTGGGCTTCAGTGCCTACTATAAATGCGTGCTATGGCAGTGGGCAGCCTTATTGACACACGCGTTACCTCCACAGTGATGAACAACTACCAAGCGGCCGCTGCCGGGTTCGGGCCGCCTGCTTCGCCGCATACCGCCGGGGGCCGCGCCGGTTTCCCCGCGGCCAGCTCCCCCGGCCCTGCACTCGATGTCTACGGCTCCGCTGCTGAGAGCGTTGGCTATGTGCAGGCCGCGAGCCCTCAACCATCCGGCTTCCCAGCCATTGCCGTCAGCCGCGCGCCCCTCAACTACACCCCTGTAAGTTTAAATATAGTCTAACACGCGTACCCGATCCGCAATGTGACATAAATGCAAATAGTTATATTAATATAAATATTAATGGCTATATTAAGATTAATATGAATAGATATGTAATAGGAGATAGCTAATGGTAAAGTTTCAATATAAAACCATAAACAAATAAAACAAGTATTTGCTGAACAAGTGTGCTACATCGCAGGCCGCATCATTGCGCACCATCAGGCGATTTGAACATTTAAAAAAATTGCACGAGATTATTACAAATCGTAATAAATATAGAAAGTAAGACATATAGACCCATATATCAGGAACCGGAGACTTCAGTGTTAAAAAAAACTACTAGACATACAATACGACAAAATTTTGGACCGGTTTACCGCATCTGATGAATTATGTTGTTTTTAGCTTGACATTAAATTTAATAACATAATATTTGCATATAGTAGATATAGTATTAAGTTTAACTTCTCGACTGACGGTTTGTGTCGTCGACTATTCAAAACGAATGAACCGGTTTTGTAAGTTCAAAATACATTTGTTATTTTTGCTCATTATTACGTACGGTTCAATCGTTTTAAAAATCTAGCTTTAACGTTAGCATAAGTTATTTATATATAGTTATATTTAGTTTTAATTGTATTTAATAATAGTTGATAAACAGCGAAAATGGAAACAATTTGCGAGCCTCTACATTTGACGTGGAATTTTAGGACTCAAATGTACCTTATTTATTAAGGTATGGGGGTAAGTATTATTCATGTCAATTACTTATTTAATATATGTAGATTATTATTACATTTATTAGGCCTTAACAACAATATGTTTAAAACTAGTTAGTT
>DWEM01000247.1:0-21804 GCA_018245935.1 Agara belti belti
AACAATCTTGTTATAATGGTCGTGCCATCTAGTAGCAATCATGTGTACTACTGTTATACCTGTACGGCTGCTATGTACGTTTCGGTTTTGTCAAACTAGATGGCGCTAATCAATAAAATATCAGCGGTATCTTATAAATATTTAGTGCACAACTGTCAACTGTAGAGTACAGTGCACATCGAAACATTGATAAATAAATATAATATTATCAAAATTATAACAACCTTTTTAAATAACTTGTTTGTCGCTTTCGTAATGTTTTATTTCTAACGGTTTCAAATTTATTGACTATATTTATAAGATTATATTTGTTGATATTTTTTGCCAATTAAAAATGAATCTACTCAATGTTTACTATTATATTATTATTATTAATTGTACTAGCGCATAGATAAGACGTAGTTTTAGGATTCGGGCGTAAATAAACAACACGCATATTATCTTTATATACAATTAAGTTTTAATTCATTTTTTTTCTTCAAAATAACAAAGAATATTATAAAGCTAAAGGTTCTCAACCAAAGATCTTATATTACACCTCAGTAGTGTTTATCAAATTGAAAATACTAATAGATTCGCCTAACAGACATCCACATTCTGACATACCAGTTACGCCATCTTTGATTCAATTGATGAACTATTTCAATATTAGGCTATCCGTAAGTAATCAAATTTTGTATACCATTACTGAATGAAAATAATCCGTTGAACGTACTTTCTCAGTGCAATAAAAATCCACAGAAGCCTTTTGAACTATCAAATACCTACTAATTGAGCCATAGATGCCGTTACTAGTTATATAACTACCAAAACATGTGGCTTGTAGAGTTGAGAGCTTCAACACTTGAGTTTTAGAAACGGAATTCAAACATAAGAACACACATTCTTTACAATTTTACTTAGGAATACAGTGAATATCTCAATTATTGCACGGTTGAAACTTTCTTGTATTTAAAACTCAAGTGTAGTGCTATTATTGTACTCTTAAGGTTCGATTATAGGGATGCGCAATACTGAATTGATGGCATTTAAGTAATTATCTGGTTACAAAGCCCATAACATTATGCAAAAAATAAATAATATTAAATTGCGGTCATAGTTAGAGCTGAATATCGGCATCTATATAATCGCACCTTGGCCACTGCCCACATCACCAGCACACGACAATTTGAATTTCCTGATTGGTCCAACGACATTCTTTCGCTCACAACTCTATAAATTTTCAAATTTTCACCATAACTCTTAAAACATTTCAGGACACTATCATAAAAATAGTTAAATACCTATTTATTAATATAGAAACATTATTACAAGCGAAAATAAAAAGTAATAAAATGTGGGTAGATGTAAAAACAAAATATATATGGTCTACTGAATTTAAAACGAGGATCCAGTGTTTCAAACCAGGATACAGGGACCTTAGCTACCTGTTCGCATAGGCTAGCATCACGACGACAGTGGTTCATAACCTGACGCTCAAAATCTACATATTTAAACCGTTTCTGAGGCTATCCAACCTGGTAAAAAGTGTAGCACCAACAGCATTGTTTCCAGTAGAACTTCAGGCTTATGTTGGATGAGATGTTATTGTCCAAAACGCACGCCCGTTACAGACTAGAATGGAATAGAAATGAATAAAAAATACGAATTTATCAGTGAACACGAAATATAAAGCCTAGCATAAAAAAAAACAATAATAAATGACATTTAAGTTTACATAAACATCAATTTATTTGAAGTATGGTCGTGTGCATTTTAAAATTTTTCCTAACATTCTGTCAGATGTATGACACCACGTGTTCCAACAGTAAACAAACAAAGAAAAAAATAATTAAAAATTTAGCTATGTGGTAGGTAAATATCCTGGTTTGAAAAGTAGTCTCGTATATTTTTACTATGTTGGCACACTAAAATCCCAATCAATAACCACGCGTACCCTTCCTTCAATAGTATAGCGACTGTACACACGAATACAGATTAAAAATAAATGTCAAAGTGACAGATTGGAGTTTGACATTTGACATGAAAAGAATCTTGTTTATAAGTTGTTTAGTTAGTGGATTTTAAGTTAAATACTTTGATATATTGACAAGTTTGGTTAATGAAATAAATAAATAAATGAAAAAAGTGTCACTCCCCCATCTGTCATTATGACATACAAAAATAAATTCATAGGCTAATCGTCACCAAATTTTAAAAGTTAAAATTTTTAAATATTAATTGATGTTATTCATTTTAAATTCGCCACAAGAGGCATAATTTAGGCGCTTTGAACGTCCATCAAATGGCCAAAATAACTTATTTTAAACATTTTAATGAAGTTATCTAAATGTAACATTAAAATAAGTTATGATCGAATAAAATGAAGTTGTATCTAAAATTTCAATTTTCAAAACTTAAAACTACGATAAAAATTTTAAAATTTCGTATTTAAAATCCAATTTTATAACATGGCACTTACTTAAATAACTACATAAGTGACGCAACATGCAATAATGTTATAAATATTTTACATATTAATAATTTATTAAAAGAACGCAACAGATTTGAGAATTTACATAATACAAAGTCTTTCAAGAATATGTACGACTAATAGGTACTATATACTCAAATTTCATTTCATGATAAAATGAAATTATGAAAACAATTACAACTTCCGACTTAGAATTTCAATGAAATGACTAGAATTATTTACAGTCGCCTTCCCTCCCTCAGTTTGACTCAAACATTTCCTTACCATTACGAAGTGAAGACAATAATACAAGTAATAAATATTCGGTAAATAATACTAAAACCATATCGGATTGAAAAAGTAACTATAGCCTGGAAGAATAATTGCTAATGAATTGCAGAGCTAAAGTAAACTTTAGTTTAAATTCCTCTGTTGTATCAAAATTGAAAAACAAAAAAAACTAATTATCTTTTTTATATCATCTAATTTTATTAATTTATTCATAAAAACTTTAAATAAAATTCTAATTGTAAAATTAAATAAATCATGAAATTTAAACTACCAAAAATATTATATTATCATTACTTTAAATGTCTTCCAGTTACTTTTCCAATCATATCTTGAAAACAATAATAATGATAAGGACACAAAACAGAACAGTGTTAGTAATAATGATAATAAGAATAATAAACATTAAACAGCCATTTAAAATCACAGGGATTAATTTTAAAGAGGTTTTATATTTATATTAATAAATCATATTCATATATTATCTACGAGTAAGTTACACTAACTGTACCATCTGTATCTCGGTTATGGGAAATCGAAAATAAAATCACTCTTATCGAGGATTGCAGTTATCTTAAATCATTATAAATGCAAGCTTAAATAAAATTAATTATAACAATATATTTTAGCAATTGATTTGTTATATTCATTGAGTATGTAGTGATTTTCGTTTAAGCGATTCTGTATTCAGCGATTTTGGACTTAGGCGATTCTGTATTTAGCGATTTGGGTTTTATCGTCTGAAAACATTAATTCTTCAAAATAGTTTCTGCATTAACAGAGAATATTTTAGCACAGACGTGCTTTAGGCAATTATTTAAAGCGATGTTGGATTTAGCGATTTTCGTTTTGTCGACGGTGAACTTTTAAAGGTACCTACACTTTTAAGGAATATTAATTAATATCAGGGTATAATACTTGTAGTATGCAATAGTTCGAGTTTAAAGCTAACAACGCACTGGCCAAGTCTAATGGCGCATCCTCGTGAGGCGCCTCATTAGCTGGCCAGCCAAACTATTTACTACTTTATGAATAAAAAAACGCAAGTACATCGCCAGCTAAGTAATAGTTAACAAATTACTGATTTCATACGTCTCTGGATATAAAAGCAACTTGTGGTAATAAGCCTTTTGTTTTCATGTTTAAATTATTATAAAAACGGATTATAGCGATATAGGAAATATCAGTCCTTAGACTGCAAGCTAAGTTAAGTTACGACGAACAAAATGGCGCAAATAAGCAAATAGACTAAGCCTAGGCCCTGTAGGGCAGAATATTGAGCACTTTGCACTATTGCCCCGAAATTTAATATAAAGTTTAAGCTTGCTATCAAGAAAAGAAATAATAATAGGTTTTTTGATACGGATGACACAGTCTAGATCTTCCAACAGACGGATTGGCAGGCTATACGATCAAGACTGCTAGAGCGTGTTCTACGTGTTAGAACATTGTTCTTTTTCCTTTATGTGACAGGCTTGCCTTTGATCGCTGTTCTGGATAATGGGTACTGTAGTGCGTTCTACGGGAGGTTGTCTACGGCGAATTTTTGCAGCGACTCTGCATTGCTACTTTTTGCCTTTTGTCGTGTATTCAACACGCGATACAGGTAATTGATAATAGTTATTTACAGGCGACTATTTCGGCCGTTATATAGGGATGCCGCAACACGCAAGGCTTTGAAGGCGCAGAGAGGTAAAGTACCCTATACTAAACTCGCCGTGGGCGACCACCCTAAGATAAAATATGCATCTCGACTCCATTTTTTCTTACTGCTCTACAGCTGTTATTATCGTCTATTGGATACTTCACATTCTTACGATTCTGGAGTAAAAAAACTGAAAAAATTCATATCGACAATATCTATAATTACCTCCACTTACATTAATAATTTATATATACCAAATTTATTGAACGTCATATTAAAGTATTTATTTAGTCAAAATTAAAAGAAATCGTGACAAAATTTATGGAAGAGACAATTTTTTAACATCGAATTATTTTCACAAGTATCTACAAAATAAATGTTACATTTATACTACACTTAAAATATGCATCCGATGCACTGAATTCATATATTACATGTTACATACTACTAAGTAACATGTAAATATACGTAATAAACTACTAATTAAATGAATCTATCTATCTATTTATATAACATACAAGATCCATTGCATTCATAAGATCGTAACTTTAATATTAATTTTAGGGATCACTCTAAAGACAATCATTCGTAGAAGATACAAGAATATTTCATTGTTCATTCATTGTACCCCTGACACTAAACGTATTTGTCACAAACATTGGACAAATATTCCTATACAATTACTCTGTCCTAATTCCGTTCAGATCGGCATCCGCCGCCAATATTGGCCAAACATCTGGCCAATAGCACTTAGTCCCGCCTAAAAATATTGGCAATATTTACGGCACGTAGCTTAATCTAATACTATACAGAACTCCTTAATAATATTAATGGATGTATAACACGATAAATCTCTTCTATCTATACAATACATAATTTTATACATCACTTTCCCCATACAGTCGATCTAAGAGTTCAGACATCCAGCATCTAATCACAAAAATATATTAAAGTGTACCTGTATGACATAATATTAGTTTAAATTTAATTAAAAATATCAAATTTCACGCGCTACAAAGTTGGATGCAAACGGATTTAAATTTCGACTATTTTTAAAATGGCTTCAATTTTATCTAGCTATCAGTTCAAAGTTAATAACGCTCGAATTCTGTCAGAAAACAGTTTTGAACACTGTACTGATCAACCCCTAACCTAAGTACCTACGAAGATATGGCGAGCTGTAGGAATCAATTAACATCCCCGGAAGCTACGTGCCAAACACATTATACTTTATACCGTTAATTTATAATTTCAATACGAGAATATCTATTTCTATACTTCACTAACACAGAGCAACAGTTTATTAATGATTAATTTATCTAATGAGTTCAAAGGCACTAGTATCCTAGTGGAGTTGGAAAGTTATAGATCTACGTAGACGATTTAGTTCACTGAGAGCAACGAACGAGGAGCCAGAACGAAGTAAGAATGAACGACATTTATCTCTCACTAAAACATTAATCACAATTCCAACTAAAGTGTTCGAATTCTAATTTTATAAATTCCAACTAGTGTTCGAATTCTAATTTTGAACACCAAAATGATATTTAAAGTTATTGTTTCTAGAAGCTTCTCTCATACATGAAATATGTATCTATAAATTAAATTGCATTTTTTAATAGCTCGAATTCGACATTCGAATTTTAAATTCTAAATCAAAAGGAATTTTTCCAATCAAACGGATTTTATACTCATTTTGAATGTCGATAAACTCATTCACTCATTCCCCACTAATCAGCTCATCGGTCTCGTTCGTTCTCTCAGTCAGAGAGGTCAGTAACATTTAATGCGAGCTATGGATTATCGTAACAACGACATTAAGTATTTAAACAGTATTGATCTAAAATTGATATGGTTTAAACTATGGACTATAGCGAACATTGATTTGAAACATGTCTTTTTCATAGCTCTCCAATTTCAACTGGACTCAAACACCGGAGAGACGATTTAAACATCCATATTAATATTAAAACCCTTAACTAATACTGTTTTATTACAACTATACTTCAAAAGAACCCTAGAAGTGGACAATATATCCATGACGTAATAATAAAGGTCGACGCACATTCACGACACATCTGTCCTTAAACACTGGCCTCTATAAATTATGATATTTAACGTTAGGCAGTATTGTGTTTTAATTAGAACGTTATTATTATTATTAACCTAATAATTGTGTTATCGTTAAAGCCATTGGCTAATGTCTGTGCACAGGTCACCGGTACAACGTGGGGCGTCACGTCCTTTGCGCGGGACCGTTACACGTAGCTCTCGTGTTGAGCGCTAGTTGCCGGATCCTAGAAGGACGCCTCCACTAAATATGTACCGTCCATTGCAACACCGGTCTGGTTGCCTTGCACCGTGCTGCCCGCTGGAATGTATTTGCCGCACGCTTGCTGTAATGTGAAAAAAATGTGAGATCAATTATAATTTATTCAAATACAAATTTGTGACTAGCGGGAACATACAGGGGTAATATTGAGCTGAGGGTACAACCACACCATCAATGCATCTAACATATATTTTACATTTTATGTACATTATGCTAATTTCTCGTGATATGTTTTTATCTTGAGAATATCTAGACTTTACTTATTAAGAGCACTCTGATGTATCAATATTCAGTACAAATTTAATGAAATCAAGGGGTTTTTTTGGAAAGCAAAAAATGGACTTTTTGCTAACTCCACGTTGATAAATATACATAATCTATAGAGCCTATTATGGGCTGTTATTAAAATGTTGATATGGAAAACTATTAAAATTTCTTTTCGAATTTCTTCATTGTTTACGATACCGAGAAAAATGTTTTTGTTTTTACACAGCTTAACAACTGCTTTTGGGTGGAATAGTTATACTTCAGTACGCTCTTAATAGCATCTACTTCGGGACGGATAACACGAAAATGTACATTTACTTTGAAATTGTATAAAATCATTTTCATTTTGGTATTTCTAACTGAGCTATCTCCGATGTATTGTTTTATGAGAACAATCTTCGTAACACTGAAAATTTGCTGTAATTCAAAATGCATATGTCTATTACAACCCTCATTTTCTTTATTGCAAACCAACAATTCAACTATGCTGAGGTCACTGATTAAAATGACACAGCACTCACTCATTTAGAAGTACCAATGCAACACATGAAAAGGGTCTGTATTTTTTCACAAGAACAATACACAGGGTACTGGTTCACTAAATACACATTCTCTCTTCAATCTTACACGAAAGTTTACTTGACACAATAGCTATCTACTTCATAGGAATTTGCGGACAATATTTGCTTAAGCTGTCACATCGAATAAGCAAGACCAGAGAACAAGACGTTGGCGAACGAAAAATAAATAATAATAATAAAATACATAACAATACATTACAATACATGTACTTGTGAGCGAGTAGCAACGTTTTGTATAGGTACGTGTGTTGAATTTGAATGGAAAGTGTGCTTTAAGCATGCCAATTGAAATATACATTTAATGTAGACCCAGTAGTGTGTATATTGTGTAAAATATTGTGTCTGTATTATGATCTGTATACATTATTTAGCTAGGTGCGCCTTTTTACTTTTTACTAAAAATTAATGATAAATTATTACTTAATGATAAGTTACTTTTGAAGATAGGTAGGTAGCTACTTTTAAAATAGTAAGTCACTTTTAAAATAGTAAGTTACTTTGCATTAAAATATAATACCATTTCGGTACATATTTGTTTGAGATATTTGTAATGATCAATTAAATTTAATAAACAAAACATATCTATATACTTTATAAAGATGTTGTTAGGTTGGCTAAAATAATTAATATTTATCGTTACCATCGTTACTGCATTTAACATCAGTTTAATGGAGAGATAGGAATTCCTCTCACCAACTTCTTGTAGAGACCTAATCTTGTAAGAGAATTACACTCACGAGGTAGATCGTGAAAGAGAAAAGTAAAAAAGTGCACCTAATATTGGATGTCAATAGCTTCTATACATAACACAGTTGGAGCGACTATCGTTGAATTTCCCTCATTTATTCATCATTAGCCTGTCCACAGCTGGACACAAGTCATCCCTAATGTCAGTTTATCCTTTCCTCGGCTTTGGCAGGGATTTAATCATCTTGTTGAGCCCCTGCATATATTATGAGTACTACGCCTATCGGACGGTAGCTTCGATTAATATTAGCCATGTTTCGTTCGAGCCATGTGTGCAGTGTGTTGGCAGACTGTCATCGATTTATCATTAACATGCCACGAAATAACATGAATACGACATCCTTAGTTAAAGTATAAGTAATTATACACATTTAGTTTCTACGTTACGACACTCGTGGATCTACTGGATTAGTTTTTCCAAATCGCATCATTTTTTAAATAACTGTCACTGTTAGCACGCAACAATTTTCAGTTGCAATTGTACTTGATTTGTTTCATTTGTATCGGTATTTGAAAAGCAATTGTATTTTCAATTAATAAAAGAGTAGTCACCGTATTTATTAAACAATGCGATCTTCTGACAAGACATTGTAATATCAATAATATACCTTTCTAAACAAATTTACATATTGTACACTTGACAATGAATATATATATAAATAAAATAGATAAATAAATTAATTTTTTGTACATACGACAACAGCATAACAGCAAAAGCTTACAAAATAATACATTGAACATTGAATATAACGTACAATAATAATAATAATAATAATATATTATGTAATATACTTAATATATTTTTATAAAGCAACACTGTTTAGCAGCCAACACCCTGCAGACATAAAAAGCCTTAGTTTTTGGATGTTACCACACAGCGATTTTACGAGACGAATTAAAAAAAAACAAATACTTAATTATTTTCACTTATGTGATGCAAAAAAAAAATTTTAAAAATAAATATTGTACAACATAATATGAAGTAATAACGTTAAGCAAGAATAATATAAAATAGAATTTATTTAAAAAAAAATCGGAACTCAAAAACTTAAATAAATTATAAATATAGCAACTCATCGAAAAGAAATATAAAGCCAGCTATTAACGCCCCGACATCGCTGCGTGGTAAGACCAGACGAACGTACTGGTAATGGATCTTCGCTGGGCGCAGCGGACACCGAAGTGTCGGATGGTCGCGAAGTCGCTGTGTACCGTCGAGCGCCTCGTGTTCGCTTCCTACTCGAATCTAATAGCAGGACCTGTTAGAGCCAATTTTCAACTGAGCGCTTTCCAATTAAATATTAATCATTTTGTTCGAAAACAACACCTACGCGTGAAGAGTTCCAGGGTGACTGTATAACTGTGCAAGATTTATAGCGAATATATAGGGAGGTATGTACATATATGTATAAAATACAGATCTATATGTAACAGACTGAATTATAACGATAACAATAAATACGTATAATAAATAATACGAAACGAAGTATATAAAACATAATAAATATTTTTATATGAAACCGAGCTGTACTTTGTACTATAACTGTCACAGAATATGTTTTACCGTTACCGTGTTCAATATCTTTTGTTGTCACAAGCTTTTTAGCCATTATTATATTTCATTATATACTTACCACAACCATTTTGTGAAAGCAAAGGGATCGCTGGTTATAAATGTATTATTACAATAAGCGCTTCGAAGATAGCTTTCGCTGGAATAATCGTAATAGTCTCGTGTAGCGACAAAATGCGACAGAGAGTGCCCTCTTAAACTGAAATGTAGCAGTCTAAGCACATTTTTCAGTTAGCATACTGTTTGTTCAATATCCATTGCATATTAGCGACATTTTTCTTCAATAATCACTAGAGAAATTACGAAAATAAAATTATAGAACGTAGTTTAGCAGTGTCTGTCGCACGATATCGCTGCAACACTTGTATTTTATAACCTTAGCGTGACAGATTAGCTCATCTAGCCACGCAAGCGGCCACACGGTTCTTTGTTTGGTGTACCAATGGCAAGTTATTTCTATGGCCATAAGTCAAAAACTTAAACAACATGGAAAAAAGATGAAAAATATGTCTCCTTGGAACTACTGACATTTTATAGATAGATACGAAAAAAGTGTCACATGGTTTTATTGTTATTGTCAATACGAAGCTGTTCAACGCTTGTGAACGAAAGGTCACAATCGTAAAACCCTTTACGCGCGCCAGCGCAATATACGCTCGTACAAAAAACATTGCACCATTGTTTTTGTTGCAAATAAAAAATATACGCAAAACAACATTAAGCAAGCAACACCGTGTGGATTCCATCGAATGATCATAATAATATCTATCGGCCATAGAAATAAAGCAACACGTAACAAGACCGACAGTGAATAGTCGAGAGCGGTATACCTCGCGACGCGGACACGTGGCGAGCCCGATCGGACTGACACACCTTACGGAACGACTGCGTTTCTGTTGTGGAAATGTCGTGTTCATGTCAAATTGTTCACCATACAACGTTAAAAGGGAGTACACTAATTAAGTACAACAATAACTCAAATACTAATGTAAGAAACTAATACGTTATTTCAACGGAAATCATGTGTGTGAATGTGTGATGCAATGTTTGTGTGATAGTGTTAATTTAAAAAAAAAGTTACGTTAAGCAAATATTAGTTAGTAGTAAAAGCACTGTAGTAAAACAAAATTGTTTCGTTATAATAAATATTTATGAAATACGATAATCAAATTGTTTGTATTTACTAAACAACTTACAAGCAAATCATAACCAAAAAATTAAAGAAACTGAATTAAAACTATTTTCTTTAATTTATTATTTCAAATTTTATATTACCAAAGTTAATAAAAAAAAGTATTAGTAAAAATTACTAAATGCTAAAGATAATATTCAAACGTCAATACATTATTACTTAACAGAAATCCGAAAGCGGATTAAGCGATTAAATTGTCGTAGTAAATCGTGAACGTGGATTTGAATACGTAATGTAGGTACGTGAATAGAGGCCTTTATACGTGTCGCGGGTTTGTACGACCCTATATGGGCGGCCATTATTTTTACATTTCCTTTCGGGGTTATACAACAAAAACAATTTATGTAGGTCAGGTCATGTTATGTTTTATTCTTCGCGTGTATTTTCAGGGAATGTGAATTAAGTTAATACTCTGCCAAGAGATTTAAAGAGTTACGAACCACCGCTCCTGAATGATTTAAACATTTCTCAAGTAAACCTAAAATGTATTTGTTACGGTGTTTGATCTAACAATCGCATTCTGAGAATATGTTTTCAAATACACGCAAATGTCCGTAGGTGAAAGTTAGTCAGAAAAAGTTTACCAAAATATCCGCGTGAGGGAGACACTATATACGTATACAAGTTGTTCCTTCTTAAAGAAAATGGCGGGAACGAAAACAAAACTTATGTAAGGGTAAGTTAAGGGATGTTCCACCCTTGGTTTAATGTAATAATAAAAGCCAATACTTAGAAGTGTGAAGTGTTATTATATGTATTATAGAATTACCTCGCCTCAATGTGTGTAATAACAATAATATTCCATTAAACTATATATAATAGATAAACTCAAAACTCAAAATGAAAAAAAGCTAAAATACTTGTGTGTGTTCTGTCACCTATAAAAAAAATTGTCATAGTTTAAAAATATGTACGTATATTTAAAAGCAGAAACGGTACTGGCAACTTTGTTTTAAATATTATTGCCGTTGTCAAGGCTGTCAAATTGCCGCTAGAAAAAAAGTCAAACGTCAAACCACAGATAATAAACAACACACCTGATACTTCTGGGGGCAGCAACCGCAGCGCGCGCAGCAGGCGAGCAACGCAGGCGCGCGGCCCGAGTGTGCGGGGGACGCGAGGGGAGAGGGCGACCCGGGACGCTTAGCCGCTCCATTATATGGGTTCTCCATTTCAACGAATTCCCGATCCTGGGGAGAGTCGAGAGAAACGTTAACCCGATGATACCCGAGATGATTGTTGAGATAGCGACCGATCTCAAAATAACTGTCGAAACGCTGACCTTTCCTATGTGTATCTGTCTGGGTAATTCTCGACCAGAACATGCCGCAGTAAGACTTATGCCACATCCAGGGCGGGACAACAAGGCAAAGCGTTAGGAAGACACCGGCGCGTTCCTCGAAGGTCGTGGAGTAGTCCCAGACAAAATCCTACATAAATCGATGTCATTCCCTTTTGAAGATTTACCCCCAAACACTTGGTGTTGTCGAGTCACTTACGGTGGTGCGCTCGAGGCACCGCAGCAGGTGGTGATGCTGCAATTCGAAAATGTCTTCGTCGCGGCCGGCGTCGTCCAGCTCCACGCCCGACTCCTGAGCAGCGAGACGCGCTTCAGCCGCCTTCTTCTTGGACACGAAGGCAGCTCCGGACGAAGCCTTGGCGATGCGGATGCGGGCGAGGCGAGCTTTCTGGAATTGCAAATGGACTGCACTTGATTTCTGATTGCATAGATGAAATCTTCTCCTTCTTCGACCCTTTCGTTGATCCACTGCTGGACCGGGTCCCTCTCATAGTGAGAGGGATTTGGGCCATAGTCTACCACGCTGGCCAAGTGCGTATTGGTAGACTTCACACACCTCAGAAAATATTATATAATTTATAACACCTCTAAAGTGTGCAGGTTTCCTCACGATGTTTTCCTTCACCGTTATAGCAAGTGATATTTAAATTTTACTTATTTTACTTATCCTATGAAATACATAATTATACATTTTTATAAATGAACTATCTCGTAGGTACACGTATAGCCAGATAATAAATTATAAGACGGTAAAGTTTGATGAGATAATGATATCTTTCAGTAAAACAAATAAATGTAGATACATATGCTGTGTGCTCGTCTTTCGCTTAACGCCTTCGCGTTATCATTGTACGATGAAATATACGTCAATTCTAAGATTCCCTGTAGGTACTAATGGCTGCACTTGTTTAGGTACTCATCATTTACCTCCTATTAATATATATACCTAGTCTACATGACTTTGTTAATACTATGGCTTTCGTCAAGTTCCAATGTCGCGTGCCAACAGGCAGTCGCATCCAACCTCAAGTCGCAACAACCACCGTTGTCAAATGTACCGACAGTGAGCGCTCCTTATAGTCGTGATATTAAGGGGAAATGACTTCTGAAAATAAATTGATTAATGAAACTTATTTTTTATTTTTTCCTTTATCGACAAAGGGAACTCGCATACCGTATGAGATTACGTACGCATTAGCAACGCGTGTTTTCGTGTTTATCTAGACATGTTCGAACAACAGAAAAAATATCATGTTCGGACAGGCAACGACACACGTTGCTGGTTCATTCATTATATCAATTTCACTTTGTGTGAGTAACGACAGAGATACACGATAATTGACTAAGATGTATACTACTAGATATTTTTTTGTCAATATTGTTTTAGTCAATAAATATTTAACGGCTAAACTGTAATATACATACATACCAATATGAATACATACTATATGTATACTATAAATATACTACGCTGGAAGCCAGCTCGGTGAACTGTGATTCATCAACGCACACAGGCTCATGGTGAATACGAGGAGTTAGTTATTGCGCAATCATTTTTTTTTAGTTTTACGTCTTCCCGGGAATTTACATGTGTAATATAATGAGACATTACTTTTACATTCGTAAATAAAGTTCTATAGAATACATACGCAGACCCTTAGATACCTACCAAATGACCTCATAGTTGTTGCGCAATATTTGAAAGTCGCGCATATTCTGCAATTTAAGACATTTGAAAAAATGTATAAGACCGGCGTCAAACGTATCGCTATATTGTCGGAAGCAATTGAAAAGACATTGACATAAGTACCTAAAATTAAATTGTTACTGTATAAGCATCACATTTTACGAAATATATGTTTTTAATATTCACAAACCACATAGTAAAAAACGTACAAGCTTGAAAGATAGATACGACGGGCAGATATTTAGTGCTTACCTATAGAATTCATAAAGTCTACGTTATCAAAATAGACTAATACTTTTCCTTTAGTATACAAAGCTATATCTGCAAGACTTCCTATAGAAAATCTGGCAGTCGAACTTTGACGGGGAACACCAACAAACGTGTCATCAGCACAAGCGCAAATTCATTCGTAACAAATCAGTGTTTATAAAATACTATTAAAATTGATAGAAAGTTTCATACATTAACAAATCGAACGATGACAAGTATCACAGAAAATTCGGAAATATTAAGTGATGTTTCTACGATAAGTGATGTGCCGAATGTGGAATGCACTAAAAATGAAAGGAATAAAGAGAGGTGAGTGCAAATAAATGTTATAAAACACATACTTACGTTTCATTTTTGGATTAAACAGATTATAGTTATATTCAAAGCAAATATAACAATTATACATTAAATAGGGCTAGCAATTATTACCTTACTGTTAAATATTATCTTAGGGTTAGCAATTATTATTATCTTACTGGCTGAGTTTCGTATCGCATCAGTTTAGCTCAGAATACACCAATGTTTTGCTGTTCGTGGATGACATAAAAAACGTACCTACCGGTGCCTTTACCAAGGCCAGGTCGTTCGATCGCGTGTGTCTATGTAGTTACATAGCTGTAATCTGGAACTTCGTTCATGTTGTGACTAGGAGGTTTTAGCGATTGTAGACTAAATATTAATTTAAGGAAACGCAGTTAATGTAACAAAATGCCAAGATGTACAACATACGTGTTTTTCTTGGAAATCAGTGTAGTTTAGCTTTCAAGTAATTTTACATGCAAATGTTTGGCCTCATTACTATTTCATTATATTTACAGAAGATAGTAGGAAATCAGCGAATAAGTCAGCGAGACATTTTCAAAAGTAATTGTAACAAGTAAATATCGGTTCAGGTAATAACTTATCTAACATTAAAAACCAAACCCAAATTTTTTCAAAGTCCATATATTTTTCCTCGTTACCATATGCAGCGTAATACGGTTTTAACCTAAACAGGGTGTAATTTTAACTCGTATTTACTATACATTATTTTAATGGGAAAAAAGTAAATCTTAATAGGTATCGACCTATTATTTCAAGCGTAGCATAGACATGCATTTTTATTAACGAATTGCAATATCAAATCTTAACAATTTGGAAATATTTTTGTTAGAAAATTAAATAGGTATGTATGTATAATTCACTAATTATCACGTAAAATAACTGCTCCAGTGTGCTTATAATGTATTTTTTTCTTATAAGCTGTTTGTGAAATAAATTAAACTCACAAGTACCTAATAATAATAAAGCTTACTAGTATTTGATTGTTTTTTTAATAGGGTTGGTAATTATTAAATACCGACACAGATAATTAAGTACAAATGAGATATTTAATAAAAACCGATAAATATTGCAAATTACTTAGTAATGGTGATTATGTAGGTCACTGTTATACTTTATACAGAGTACAGACAACCGGCGAAATACAAGACAATTTGAATCTTAAGAAAAAAGAGGACTTGATAATTGATTATTACAATTAAGATTTTTATCACAATTAGATCGAACACTTTTATGAAGACTATAAATAACAAAATTTTACCAAAACAGACGTTTTGTAAAAAATGGCATCACCGGCGTTACCGTCACAAGCTGATCGCTTAGTAGACGGTTTTCTTTTGGTTACTTGTGTAAGATAAGTCATTTTACATTCGCTATTACCACTGGTAATCACTACAATATAATTATTATTATATCCAGAATGTCAGACACAGAATACATCCAGATAAATCCCAGAACCGCTCGTGTGACCGTCGTACTACTCATTACGTACTGTTGTTAATAATAATCATGAGTAATTTGTCATTATGGTTAAAAAAACTATCGTCTATCGTAAAGTAAAAAGGAAAACCTAAAAAGTGTGTACATCGTCTAAATATTGTCCGCCGTTTCTGTATTTGCTGTCGTTATTTTACCCACCACTACCAATCAAATTCAAATAATACCTTTATCGTAACCATTTCTAACGTAAAATTTACTTTTAACTCTTAAAACTCTGATGCAGCAGAAGAATCACATTATTCAGACAGAAATGTGTATATATAAACCACAAGTGCTTCTCCAGCATGGTAATAAAAGTATAATAATATATAAATAAAAAGTAACCAATTTCAGTGTGTTTGATTTTTTAGTAACATTAAAAGTATAGTATGCTTACAGTGAAGGTCTTCTAAGAAACAACAACGCGCGAGCCACTACAAATAAGTTTTTACGGCTGTTCAGTAGGTGAGACGAGAAAACTGGCCTAAATATGGCATTTGTTATTGGGAAAAACAATCTGCACTAATGGTTACTTTCTTGGTTTCCTGGCTGCTGGATTTTCTGCAATTTTATTCATGGGAGTGAACGCATGCATTGCAAATGTTTGCTTGCTTGTCTTTAGACGGTAATTTTTTAGGGAAAGCAGACGTTTTATTCGTATAATATATTATACCTATACATCATATGCATTGGGGCACGGTGACTGGGCTTTTATGACAAATGTTAAACCATAGGCAGCACGCACTTATTATTATAATGACATCTCTACTTCAATCGCATTAGATAGCAAAGTTTGAATGCATGAATATTAAAGTTTTTAATTTACAGATCGTTAGCTATATTTACTGTTAGATACACTATACTAAAACTCCATGGCTAATAATATCAACAACAAAAATTGTTTTCAATGTCGTTGACCTTAACCTTCAATACTGACTTTACCTTGCTCTATATAAAACAGTACTACAAGCATAGCATTGTTAATTATTATAAACTCATTGTTTTCCTATTAATGGTTGATTTAGCATTTACAATGCGGCGAGCTACGTCAAAAATTCTTTTCGGAAGTGAAGTATGACGTCAACTTATTGAGAAGTAAAGCGCAGTGTTCGGGAGTTTACTGCGGAGACATCGCTTTACTGTCTTATTTTCATCGATCTTTTTTCTTTGCGTATTATACAAAGCTTATGGGAAAATCTGCTTTAAATTTAGCTAATGGGCGTTACCTTTAACTTCACTTCTATAATGCATGTCGCAGGGAGAAGTGAAAACAACGGACAATGATATTTCAAGCTTAGCTTTTATATTTGTAATTATGATAAAATATTCTGAATAAATTCTTGGTGCTGGATATGTGATTATACTACTTAGCAGGGTTTTTGTGGAATGGGAAATTTGCTATAGGTTATAGTTGATTTCATTTTATCTTATTATCTTATATACTAGGTATGTTTACTGTACTCCATTATACGAATACAAATCGACAAAAATGTTTGCAATTTAGCAATACCGACTTTAATTTTAGTACATTTATAGATACTCGGACGTTTGTTAAATGTACATCTATTCCTCATTACATACTAAAGCAGCCTGGAAGAGTTTATTTCAGGCTTTAGCTTTAGTTGCCGACACTGGCACTGACAGTGAGACGAAATTTAGTTACAGTTAAAATTCTATTTTATATTTTATTTTAAGAACATCAAATATCTAAATTCCTATCAGCATTATATGACTTAAACATAAAGAAATCAAATATAATTTAATTTATGTAGAATACCCATCAACCTACATTCTAAATTACATTTTTTAATCACAACTATTATGGACTTTCAGCTCTGAAGACGAAAAAAGCGATGAAGTACCCAGTGTACCATTTTTCACATTAGTAAGTACTGGAGTGTAAATTGATATTTTATTATATGCTGTGAACTTAACTAAGAAGGCAGTGTTATTTTTCAAATTTAGTTACTAACCACTTTATCAGGTTTTATTGAAATCTAATGTACTTTTATCATTTGATTTCTCAAATGTTGAATTCAAACGATTGTAGAAAATGTGTAAGTATTTATTCAAATTATAATAATAAATAATCGTGACTGAGGCAATGCAGTATAAACGACAACACGTTACACTACAATTAATATTGTTATTCGTCTCCACAAAAAGTTATTAGGTTACTTAGTCTCTTTATTCGAAACTCCTCTTCATAACCATTGTTGGTTGTTACCAATGAGCGTAAAAAAACTAGTAAAGTAGTTATTATTCTAAAGTAGTAAATTAACATTTTTTCGATCTGCTTAACTTTTAATACTTTCTAAAAAAAAAAATAACAACGCACAGGTATTTTTTATCGTTTCCCGCAAGCGCTGGTTAAATATCAGTCTACTTAATGAAAATGGAGCGAAATTAGATAAGACACGGTACTGTTTACGCACCGTCCGAGATATCCGATCGATGAAATGACCCACAGTATTTCGGCAGGTAATTTTGTAGCGTCGTTTGAATACAAATTCGACATACAACATAATTTTAGACACTTATACACTCTATTGGTACAATAGGACTAAAAATTTAGATTTTGCAACGTAGCGTAACTTGAGCTATTGCTATAGATGGTTTATTATTAGTTTTAATTCAATATTTTTTATTTTACAGTTCCGATTTGCGTCTGCAAGGGATAAACTGTTTATTTTTATAGCGATAATGTCATCTGTTATATGCGGACTCACAGCGCCGCTTACAGTCTTAATATTTTCCAAACTGTTACAAAGCATGGTGGACTATGGGATTTCTTTATTAAATGACAAGCCAGATGACGTGGTCTTCATGGAAGCATTAGCAAACTTTGCCATTTATAACTGTATTCTAGGATTAATTACAATATTCCTGTCATATCTTGCTACGACGTTCATGAATATATCAGCATTTAATCAGGTAAGAAAGAAAATTATTGTATGTTTTTAGCATATCGCACTATAAACCCTCTTGTTTTCTAAAAATTCTGGGTCCACATAAATTTGTTACCGGATCTATAGTTAGAAACATGATCGAATTCAGTATGTCAATTAAGTATAAGTAAGTCCATTTCATTTCATAGTTAGGAATGTAGAGTATGTTAACATTAGTAATTTTATATCTACAGGTGTATCGAATACGACAAGAATACTTCAAAGCAGCTTTAAATCAAGATTTTGAATATTTTGATACAAATATAACCAGCGACGTCGCAACTAAAATGTCGGCGTAAGTCTTATTAGATGATTACGGCAAACACGTTTTTATTGACAGAACAACTTTTCTTTCTGCAGATAATTATTGAAATAAAAAATAAACCACGTGTAAAGATACAACCACGGGACCGCTGTGGTTACCATTGTTCTACAAGTCCCGAGTAACAAGTTTTAATGTTTCAATGTCTGCCTCCAACCCCCTTTAAAACTAATAAAACGCGGCATTCTGCCTACCATGAAAATTATTTGTAACTCGTGCTTCTGCAGTACAAACCTTCCTCCTTTGCCAACAGCAAAAATGATGTAACTTGTAGTGTTCATTTATTTTAGGGACGTGATAAAGCTTGAAGATGGTATAGGAGAGAAATTGGCTACATTTGTGTATTATCAAGCAGCGTTCCTAAGCTGCGTGATTATGGCGCTAATCAGAGGCTGGAAGCTGGCACTGATATGTTTAGTATCGTTTCCTGTTACATTAATATTCATCGGCTTAGCTGAACTCGTAAGTAGAAACACGTATTAAATCATTCTTTTCTATATCCGGATTCTTCCATTTAGGGCATTATACAGTTAAAAAAAATTCCATGTACCTGCCATAAATGATTCTGCAAAAGTTGGTGGTGTATTAAATATTTTATTGTTACATAATTTTGTTGACAGTTTGCATCTAGGTTAACGAAAAGAGAATCCGTTGCGTCGGGCAAAGCCGGCGCTGTAGCAGAGGAAGTATTGACCGCGGTACGAACTGTATACGCCTTCAGCGGACAACAGAAAGAAATGCAAAGATATCAGAATCATCTCAATGAGGCTAGGAACATTAACGTCCGGAGAGGTATTACTTATTATATCTAGCAATTGTAATGCTTTCTTATAAGTATCTACGTAATGAGAAATCATATTATTAGAGCCTGTAAGACTTTCAATTTACTTTTACATTTACATTATTTAATCAACACATCAATGTATCGCTGTTATCCATGCACATCTCTTCAGAAGAAAAAGCATATATGTAGTATGTTAGCCTAATCCCGATTGGCAGACCTTAAATGGCAGAGAACCTTACTCAGGTGTCTTCTCACGATGTTGTCACGATTGTGTCCAATAAAAGAATTGATTATTATAGTAACAATCAATTACATACATTGCTTATATTTTTTATTCAATCTTATAAATGATCATGATTTTTTTTAAGGATTTTATAACGGCGTGTCGATGGGCATGCAATACTTCTTCTGGTTTTGTTCGTATGCGTTGTCGTTCTGGTTCGGATACAAACTAATGATTTCTGAACCTGACATCTACAACGTGGATACAATGATAGCTGTAAGCGCTTTTCTTAATTTAATGGTCAAATAATATAATTATTTAGCATTAATAACTATTGAGTTTTAACAATAAGCTGTAAATGACATTATCACCTCTTCATGCCTTGTTTAAAAGAACTCATTGGGCCTAACCAAGAATATAAATACGTATGTACTGTGTATGGATGTCTCATCTGTTGTCACATGTTCAGGTGTTCTATGGAGTGATGACGGGCTCGGAGTACTTTGGCATTTCTTCAACTTTGATGGAAGTGTTTGGAATATCCCGAGGCGCGGCTGCACTAATTTTCAATCTCATAGATAACGTTCCAACTATCAACCCATTGTTGAATCTTGGAACAACCCCACAAACTATTGAAGGAAACATTACCCTCGAAAACGTGGTGTTCCGCTATCCTTCCAGACCCGACGTGCCTGTACGTAAGATATATTATAGTTTAATGAACTATATGTAGTGCGGGTAGTTATGATTTCCAAAACAATACCTAGTGGCATTTACTAATTTTTTATTGCGTTATAGTCTTGCGTTTGACTGCGAGCTAACCTGATGGTTAGTGAGGTGCAGTGTAAGTAAATATTTAAAACGTAAGTCTCTTAACACAATATCTTTTCAGACTTTTATCTCTTGCCATTTTACTTAACACACTAACGTTACTACATAACTACGTATTTAAATATTTAACATCGGATTTTTTTTGATCATGGCAGGTGCTCGATGACGTTAGTATAAGTGTCCACCGTGGACAATCAGTGGCATTGGTGGGACATTCTGGTAGTGGAAAATCTACTATCATACAATTACTGTCCAGATACTACGATGTCATAGATGGCAATGTAAGTACCTACATCATTTCAAGATTTTGGATTTGATTTGAAACATGGGAGTGCGCTAACAAAATACTAAAGGCCCGCTAATTACTCGACGACCGGTGCTATGTTTCGGTGCTAGACAGAAAAAGCGTTCAAATTTAGTCTTAGCGATAAACCTAATTTAAGTTCTGGTGGCTTGGATTTTGAACGATATTAATATTTGAAACGTGGTTTATAAAATTGTCATCAGGTGCGTGTAGACGGGCACGATGTACGTGAACTGTCAGTTCGATGGTTGCGCGCAC